>PVIJ01008250.1:16915-76059 GCA_004024925.1 Scalopus aquaticus
TTTTTTGACTGGGTTGTTGGCTTTGTTTTTGTTGAGTTGTGTGAGTTCCTTGTAAATTTTTGTTATCAGTCCTTTATCAGATGTATTGTGTGCAAAAATCTTTTCCCAGTTGGTAGGGTGTCTGTTAGTTTTGGTTAATGTCTCTTTTGCTGTACAGAAGCTTTTTATTTTGATGTAATCCCATCTGTTTATCTTGTCTATCACTTCCTTTGATTTGAGGGATGAGTCTTTCAAGATTTTGCTGAGATGTATGTCGTGTAGAGTTTTGCCTATATTTTCTTCTATACATTTTATGGTTTCAGGTCTTACATCCAGGTCTTTTATCCATTTTAAGTTGACTTTTGTGCAGGGTGCGAGGTAGTAGTCTAGCTTCATAACTTCATTTAAGTCACTTCTCTCCAGACTTAAGACAATTTCAGTGCAATGAGGAAAATTGATTCAAATATCCTAAGTGTCTTGGGATATTATAGGAGATATGAGGGACTGAGTTCCTGAACTCAAGCACAGCGATGTAGGTTCAGTGCCTTTCACCTAAGGATCTGTGGCAGGACACTTTCCAATGCCTCTCAAAGTTTAGGTCACTGGTATTGTCATCAGAATCATCCAGGAGTCTATTTTTACAGCAACAGTGCCCTGAGTCTAACCTAGGACTCACTGAATCAGTATTTCTGGGCATGGAACCTAGGAATCTGCATTGTAGCCGGCTCCCTGCTTACTTGTTTTTTTCTCTACATGTTACCATGTCAGAAATATCGCCAGCTCATCATCAGCTTTCAGTCTTAATAAGGAGGAAGCTATTGGCCTGGTATAGCCTAAGATTGCATAGTACCAGGCTCCACTTTCATTAAAGGACATCAAGAGAGGACAGTGTGTTTCATGATTAATCCCATAAACCTGATTCTGGGAGAGTGGAGTGAAGAATATTAGAGGTATCAAAACATTTTAATCGAGTGAGACACAGGGATGATATTCATATCTCGACCACATCTGCCATTGTGTGGGTTCAGCCGCTTGTGCTAATCACACATTTAATTAGAAGCACAATCAGTGCAACCAGTGAAGCAATATTTTAAGGTAGGTTGTTGTCAGCTTGTTGTTCTTTAAGCCAGTCTACATTCTGAGTTATTACTTTGAGAGGATTATTTTTAAGACTAAGTGAGCTGTTTTAACTGCCATTGTTCTTGTGACTATAAGAAACACAGGACATTCACTCCCTTAAGACTGCTAAAAATCCTTACACAAAAAGCAGTTGTAGTCTATAATTATGTGTGCTATAGGGCACAAAGGAAGATGCATCAAATTTTAAATATCTAAATTGCTCAATTTATATTACATACTTTTATCATGGGTTAAAACATATATATTGAAAAAATAAAATTTAAATATATGTCCAGGTTAAAGAAAAAAAGATCTTGCACAAAAATATCTTTATATAAATGCAGAATAAGATGGGATAAGGGAATATTTATAGTTCTGCAGACATCTTAATACTTACTGCACTAGGAATTCATCCATCCTTCCAACTGGCTTGAGAGGCATTTGAAACCAATAAAGCATATTTGTGTCCAAGCAGGGGGAGGAGCCCAGACCCCACATAGCAGACCTGAGATGTGCTGGCCCAGGGAGCGTAAATGATGTCAAATGTAAACCACTTTTCAAAAGCATGTTATCAGGTCCACACCAGACTATCCATTTTGATAATCTCATTCCATTTTTCATTTTATTGTTGAAAAGAGAAATAGATTAATGAGAGTTCAAATCCCCCTAGAAAGAAAACCTTCCTTATAAGGAATGTCTGAAGAGAGATTTGGAAAAATTACTTACTGGGCTTTTGTTTTGCCAAGTAAAGTAACATTAAGACCATTTATGTTTGAAAAATTCTTAACCCAGGTCAGCATGGCCTACAAGATTTAATCTAGAGGAAAAAAATGAAGAAATGAACATGATCATGATGATGATATGTTTAGGTAGGTGTAAATCAGACCTTGGTTTGCTTGTGAATGTGATAGGGATTTAAGGGCAAACCCCTATGATCCATTTTAGAAGCAACAAGAAAAAAAATTGGCCCCAAATGGCACTAGCAAAAGATGCACCACATAAAAGAAAGATTTTTCTAAAAAGGTTTTTAAATGTCTAGCTCCTAAATGTACAAGAAATATTTTCTCAAGTATCGCAAAATAAGAGACAACCTGACATGCATCTGAACTCTAGCGTGGTGTGTGTGAGAACACAGGGAACCCTAGGAAGCATCTTGCTACATTGGTGACATCATTTTGCACATGAGTAAACTGGAGCCTTCCAAGGTGGTCTTCATAATTTCAAATAACTTGCTTCCATTAGTTTCTCAGTGCAACGAGACAGGTGATCTTCAGCAGCTTCGGGAGGAAATATCAATGTTTGGAAACTCTTTATCCACCCAATGTTGGAACAAGAATCCAGCTTTCCAGATCCCTAGGCCAAAGGGCAACATTTGAAAGGATGGCAGCCTTTATTTTTAATCATTTCATTTTGTCAACTAATTAGAGGACAGTTTTGTTTGGATGCTCAGTGTGGTTTCTGATCAGATGTGTCTGCTCTCAATAAGGTTATAGTGAACTGCTTTCCACCCTAAACAAGTTTACTATCGAAGGGCTATTTTTTAACTTCACTACCATCAAGTGTCACGGTGATTCTCAGAGGCTGTCATCATCATTGATAATCCACATTTTCAACAAAATAGGCCCTCATTTAGCTGATAACAGGCTGTAATCCTGTATCTATCCTGTCTATCACTCAACCCCCCCCAATAGACACACACACACACACACACGCGCGCGCACACACACACACACACACAACCTAGGCCATCACAATGCCAGGTTCCTATAAGTTGGATTGGGAACCAATTCAAGAATCTGCAGATCGTCAGTGTCACAGTAGTTCAGAAGAAAGAGACTTTATTGGTTTGGACCAGAGACAATATCAGAGCTCACTTCATTTTTACCATAAATAATTGGGACACAGTCTCCACGGGAAACAGTCTCCATCAAAAGCTGCACCCCACTTGATGGATTATGTTCTACATATCTTATTAGAATAGTCTTTATAAGCATTTTGATATCTCGTTTAGAACCATCAAAATCTGTAACCTCCATTCTCACAGGATATGGGCAGACAGGCCTATTCCGTATTTGTTCTGGACAGTTAAAGAACTCGTAGAGGCAGCAGTCATGGAGAACATAGTCCAGAGCCTTTCAGTGTTCTGACCCTGTCTTTGGTTCATTAAGACACGTCGTAAGAAGCCGTCTTGGTCAAGCACAGAACATCATGGTAGTGGAAAAGCCCCTACTGGGCTAGGAAGGGCAGGTCATGAGATTGCAATCTGGCCCAAAGGGAAGGCAGAGACTCAGGTGGTTCTGCCAGGGAGGGTAAGCCTGTGCTCTTAGTAAGACGAGGGCTTTGCCCCTTCGTTTCATGAGTTTAGGTGTTGTGCATCTAAGGCTCTCCCACTAAGTTGCCTCCCAGCAAACTCAAAACCGCAATGTGCCACAGACACCCTGGCAGAAGGAAATTAAGGCCCTGTGCTGACATTCCCTTCTGAACTCACGCCGCCTTCCAGCTAGGGCCACACATCACTCTGTGAGAGCGCAGACACAGCTGCAGGAGCTGTCGAGACCTGCTGCGATTAAGAAAGACTCTGCTGCCATAATGTCGCATGTGTTTTCTTATGTCATGTTGTCTCCTAAATTTAATATGCCTAGATTGTCAAAGATCTATGTGTGTGTGTGTGTGTGTGTGTGTGTGTGTGTGTTTGCCTTGTCTATGAAATAACACAAGTTCTCTCCTTTTCTGGTTTCCATTATGTTCCACTGTGTGGCCATGTACAATCAAGCTTTTTTTCTTTTTAAGTTTGTATGTTTTCCATCCAGTACCCTGCAATGACTGGAATGCATAAACATGTGTTTAGACACTCTAGAAAACATTTTTAAAATTAAAATGCCTCCTGTCAATCACTTGCATGCAGTACTGGAGATGTGTATGTAGTGGAGCATGTGGACTATATATTCAGTGGGAAATAATCCCATAGTTACTGTGCATGCTCAATAGTCATTTTTCAAAGTTAAATGTCTCTGCCATTAAAATAGCATTTTTATTTTGTCAAGACACTAGAAGCAATTAGAGGCCAGTATTGATTGATCACTTGCCAATTTTCGAATTTTAAATCAAAGCTGCTTTGGGCTTAGTATGTGTGAGCTCCCCAAACATCCATAGTCATTCTATTTGCATTTTACATGCATTCAAAATAACTACTTTCTCCCTTTAAAAAAAATGATTGAAGAAACGTTTGCTCTCAAGTTGAGAAACAGTATACCCAGAGCAATCTGTTATAGCTAAATGATGGCCCTCTTGATATAATGGTTCTTAATGAAAATTGTAAGGGTTTGTGTGTTCTAAAAGTCTCTGGGGGAGATGGGTGTGGAGGACATGGGCCCCACTGTAGCAATAAGAGAGAACCACATATCTCAAGAGATGATGACTTGATTTGTTCTCTGCTCCTCTAACTTTGCTCCTTCATTATTTTAGAAATTCTCTCCTTATTGTTTTGGATGTTCGCCTGTTCTCCCTTCCTCCCAAATAAGTGGAAGAGACACTTTTGCTTAAGATGTAAATATTTCAAAGGGATAGGACTTTCTGGAGCAATCTTCCAGCTTTAGAGGTTGAGACTTTTAAGACTAAAAAGATCAACGCTTGTATTTCTTTGTCATTACCAATATTATTTCTAACGTCTGTGTGTGCAAGCACTGTGATTATATCTATTTAGTTAAAGTTGGATGATTTTGAGGCTCTGTAGGGATGCTACGCAAATATTACTTGGATTTCAATGTCAGCTTTATTCCAGGGGTTGAGAAGTGGCATGGTGTATCAAGCACCACTACATTTGGTAGATTTCTGGAACAAATTCATAATTTCTCTGTGGGTCCCGTGAGGGCCAGCCAGAAATTATAGTTAACAATGGGGCCAGAACTAACACTGCCTAAAACATTTAGAAAGGGGAAATTTAGGAAACCAGTTTATTTTATTTTCTCCAAACTTAACAGAAAGCCATATACATATAGAGATACTCTCTATGAGTATTGTTGAACCTTGTAGAACTTGGGGAATAGGTGGAGGATTTGTAACTTTTGCCAGATGTCCTATATAGAAATAATCAGACAGGCAGACAAAGCCTAAAGCTGTGCTTTCCTCTTTTTCTCACATCATGGCATACCTGGGACACGACAGAAGAATTTCAGAAATAATTTCACAGACATGATTGGAAACTAACATGATCTTGATACTGAAGGAACAGCTTAGCTCAAGAACAAACATTTGTTTCAGTTACTTTCTTAAACACCAGCATTTGTTAGAGAAGAAGTTACTTCTGCATATTTCTCTAATGCCTGCCTTTGCTCTTTCGACTGTTGTGTCAGAGATTTATTTAACCCTTTGCAATGCAGTTTGCCCTTGAAAATGAGAGTATGTATAACTATGTCCTGGGCACTGTGATATGTTTTGAATATATTACTTCATTTAATCCTCACCAACAACCTACAGATTGATAGTGAAAAGAAATGGAAACAGAGAGGTTAAATGACTTGCCTAAGGACACACAGCTAATGTATAGATAAGATTCAATCCCCAAAAAATCTGACTACTTATCAAAATGATCTTAGCCATTTTCCATGCCTGATTCATTTGGAGTTGCAGATGAAACATATTTTCTTGTACACGAGACCACATCTCAGTCATTTCAATCATCACTGGTAATTGTTATTGTCATTTTACAGCTCAAAATTCAAATCTGTAGTCATATCCTTGGCAAACCCAAACCTAAATCAATGAAATCATGCTTGCCTAGTCTGATAACTTTACACTAAGATCCAGATAAACTGGGCCTCCCCGGTGGCGCAGCGGTTAAGCGCTGCGCTGTGGAGCTGTCGGCAGTGGTGACGCGAGTTCGACGCCCGGCCGGGGAGAATCCCACATGGTGCGGCAGACCTCTCCTGCCTCGCCCACTGCTCCCCTCAGCAGTGTATTTCTGATCTGCCTGTTCTGCTACCCGCTCTGTCTCTGGTGAACCCTCTTCGCCGCCCCACAGCTCTGGCTTGTACCCCAGCTTGTATGTATAAAAAAAAAAAAATTAGAATTTAAAAAAAAAAAAAGATCCAGGATCCAGATAAACTACATGAATTTTCAAGACTCAAAGTAGGACTTATATCTTAGCTAACACCTGCCTCTCTCTCTCTGCTGAAATATAATCAGCTGCTCCTGGGAGAGACTGTAAACTGAATGCAATTAAATAAAAAGAGACAGTAGATATTAAAGCAAAAATAAAGTGATTTAGAAAACCAACTAGATGAATGCGTATTCAAAGGTAATAACTTCATAGGCAAAGCAGACCTCCCTTTTTTGTAGTAGTATATTGAGTGGCAGCTAGCAGGGCTGATTGCATGTGGTCGAGACTATCCCCTAGTTTGTTGATGTCCACTGAATGATCTTGGTCAGATTAGGACATTTATAGGAGAACCGTTCTCTGACTGTAGTTTCACATTAGTTGAGAACCACAATAAGTAGGTAGGTGATCTATACCACACAGACCACACTGCCCATTAGCAAAAGGGTCCAATGGAAAGCCACTGGAAGGTCAAGTGTGAGTTTTGGATGTTTATAGAAGCTCCCATACTAACTAAAGGTGCTCAATGTAGAAACAGTTGCTTGACTTCTCGTGCTCCAGTTTCTCTAGCTGTGAAATGACAGTGGTGCCTGCCCTATTTCCCTTAGGAGAATATGCTAAGACTCAGAAAGGGCTTAAAAATAAATTGACTGTTATATTCAAGTTTGTATAATAAAAATTCCTGTAATACAACTCTTTGTAGAAATGAGTTTGTATGGGGCTGCAGAAGAAATACTAGCCCTTGAGCAAAATTCTAAGGGAAGACCCAATGACTCATCATTTCCTTAAAAATGCATATAGGAACTGTCGCTGTCCAAAATGTAGACCACATAAAAAGTCCATGGTCTAGTCATTAAAAATTAAAAAGATTTACAAGTGTGCCAGAGAAGATCAGCCCTCAACTGAAGAAAGAAATAAAGGAGTCAAGGAAGATTACAGCTGGACAAAAACAGCCTCAGGGAGAAAAACAGGTCAAAAATTAAAGCTAAATGTTAGCCCCATGCTAGAACATACCAATCCCGAGATACTCTAGTTTTACTGAAGAGTGCAAGACTACTTTAATTGAACAGTGTTTGCTTTGAAAGGTTTGCTACACCAGTGCTCTTTTCAATATGCCAACTTCCCTGATATATTTTTGGTTTTATCTAGAGGTCCACTGACTGATGGATGTCCAGGTGTGGAAATGCCTGCTAGCCATTTGTTTGCACTGAGGATTTATTTCTTTGCCCTTTTTTGCTGCTCCTAATTGGAATAGAACACATCAGTTTACTCAAAATTTAAATAGTCTTCTGGACATCAGAGCAATATAAAGTATTAAATACAAATAGAACTCCTTTAGTATACCTCTTCCTCATATCACAGCTCTCAAATAAAAGCCAATTTGAAATAAGAATCAGAGAAATATAAAAATTGACATTGAACAAGAATATAAAAACACTCTCACAAAACAAAAGCAATATAATCAACTGGGGAAAAAAAGAATTTTGAAAATCATCTTCCTAAGGCATACAAAATCCCCAAAGGTCTATTTTTCCAGGTTATCAAAACTGTTTCTTCTAGGTGTTTTGAACTGTCTCACCAGCAAGCCATCTGTATCACTCTTGCTCTAGGATGTCATGCCCCTGGTTAATCAAATCTGGACAAGCACTTGTAAATGGACCTGGTGAATGGTAGATGTCAACCTTTGTGTGATCGGCAATCATCAATCATCCATTGTCAGTTATTTCTCTCCCAGTGAGTAAGCCTTTATTTAAAGCATAAAGTAAGAATGTTGCCAGACCACAGGAACAAGCCCTGAGCTGTTTGCAGGTGCTGCTCTTCACAGCTGCCAATTAAACCCCTGACATTTCCATATTGGCCATGAGGCATAGTATATGCTTTTGACATACCAATTCTTTTTTTGAAAAATCATCAATCTTAGATAATCAATACATGTCTTTTTCTCTCCCTATGCTTACAACATTACTTTTCAAAAAATATCTTATTTTAAAAATAGAAAGAGAAGCAGCAGAAAATCTCTATTGAATCGAATTTTTAAGATAAGCACTTAGCAGTTTTGATCATGTAACCACTTTATGTTCATGTCATCAAGATGTAAATATAAGTGTGCTTTTGTGTTTGAAGATTTTTTTTTTATGAAATCCCTCAAAACTTTTATTTAGTCAGAGAATAAGTCCATGAGAAAATATAGTCCTATATAGAGTTTACATGATCTCTTTATGTTTACCTATTTCCAGGTTAGAGGGAAAAAATATCCAGTCACACTTGAAGGATTACTGATATTATAGATATGTTATATAAATACTGCAAATAGGTAGGAAAAGAGAAAATTGATATATACCTTTCAGGCATATTTCACCATTTTTAACTGACTTTCTAATTTTTCTAGTTACGGAACATTATAAAAATTATATATGGCAAACCCATAGCCAACATAAAACTCAATGATCAGAAATAAAACAGTCATGTCCACTGTCACCACTATTGTTCAACATAGTACTAGAAGTCTAAGCCAGAGCAATCAGGCAAGAGAAAGACATAAAAGGAGTCCAAATTGGAAAAGAAGTGTTACTATTGGCAAAAGACATAATATATAGACAAAACCCAAAAGATTCTACCAAAAAAAAAAAAACCTACTAGAAATAATGAATACAATAAAGTGTCACGATAAAAAGTTAATATGCAATAATCAGTTGCATTTCTATATGCAACAATACATCAAAAGAAAGGGAAATAAGGGGGAAAAAATCCCAGTTACAATCACACCAAAAAAGAATGAACTACCTGGAAGCTTAATGAAGGAGATAAAGGACCTACATGTGTTGAAAATTATAAGACTCTGTTAAAGGAAATAAAAGAAGACACAAAGAAATGGAAAGATAAATCCTGTGCTTGTGTATTAGAAAAATAAACATCACTAAAATGGCCATATTACCTTAAAAAATTATAAATTCAAAATACCAATGACTTGTCAAATAAATTGGTAAACGACTACAAAATTTGTATGGAACCACAAAAGTTTCCAAACAGCTAAAGCAATCATGAGATAAAAAAAGAAAAACAGTTATATCACACTTCCTGACTTCAAACTATATTACACAACAACGTAATCAAAACAGTATGGTATTGGAACAAAAACAGAAACTCAGGTCAATGGAATAGAATAGAGAGCCCAGATTAAAAACTCACACAAATATGGGCAGTTAATCTTTGACAACAGAACAGTGATCATGCAACTATAAAAAGTATTTATACAATCCAGCAATCGCAATCAAAACCAACACAAACGAACAAAAAAATCAGACAACCCAACTGGCTCAGCCAACTTCCTTTCTGAAAATGGGCAAAAACCTTAAATAGACATTTTCCTGAAGATATGGACAGTGCTTACTAAGAACTGAATTGTGATTATCTTTAAATTTCAAACTAAATTATTCTTTCTGATCAGTCTTTAGAAAATGAAGACATGTCCTCTATAGTTTTTCTATTGTTTCACCAAGAATTAGATCAAAATCATCATTGGTTGTAAGATTAAGTCTTCATTTTCTAGGGTGAGCAACAGATTTTGCGCTGAGACTATCACTTCCTGTTCTTTTCCATCTCCTGTTCATCTGACTGAGCTGAATATGTCCTTAAAATTCCTGATTCCCATTGATTTCAGGGACATCAATTGGGGAAACAAAGTGGATAAAACCAGCATCTTCTTCAAACAAACTTAGCTGATGATTCTAGCAGATGACTTTCTCTTTCTCCATTTTCATGTGATAATTTTACATTATTCTCTCTGGAGAGGGAAAAAGTTATCATCCCCCTTGAGAGATGCTCAGCCAATTACCATTCTAAAAAGGAGAAAGAAATTGTTACTGCCATCTATGTAATGAAGTAGTAATAAAAGAGCAATCTTTTGGTAAAAAATATGCTTATCTTCTGTAAGATAATTTTACAATAAAGACTACCCTATCAAAATATAGAAGCATGAAGATCTTAAAGAGTGAATATTTTAACAATATATCAAGAATGCACGTATGTTTGAAAGGAAAAAAGACAATTCAGTGGCATAAAGCACTGTGGGCCCTTGGGCTATATAAACACATCGCTTAACAAAACTGAAGATGTTGTGCTGCTCATTTAGGATGATGTATGTCCACAGGCTTTGAGATAAGAGTGAAAAGGAAGGGCATTTTGGTCTTACCTCAATAATGCCATGTATAACTAATATCATATGGGCCAGTCATCTCAACTTCATCCCAGTCTTCCATGTGACTCCAGTTGAAGTAATAATGATAATAATAGTGATGATGGCAATGATGATGTTGATAATAAGAATAGTAATGATAATCAGAATAATCATGACAGCTGCCATTACAGAAGAGCAGCTTTGTACTGTAGTTGAGCGCATAGATTCAGTAGCCAGCCCGACTAGCTTTTAGTCCTGGCTCTGCCACTTACTAGCTTTGTGACCCTAGTAATGTTATTTATTGCTTCAGATGTTTCCTCTACAAAATGGGGATAGTAATAGCAGCTACCACTCTAGTCTCTCGAATGGTTTGAGCAGTACCTGGGATGTACTACAGGAAATGCCACAGGAGTAGTAAATAAAATAAATGAGAATTCCTAAGGAAAACATATGGACAAGCTCTGTTATTATTCAGGTGGGGAAACTGGCTGTGTGAGGTTAAGTAATTCTTCTACCAAATTAGCCAAATTTTAACCTGGGTTGGTATGACATAAAGTGCCATGTTCTCTTTATCTCCCTCCTCAGACTTCCTATTATAGGCAGTTATTTCACAATTGTGCACCATTGGTCAATAGGGAGGGGTTGAAGGAAGTAACATGATATCAGAAACTACACAGAATGTGCTGTTGGTGAAACAAAACTCATCCAACGTCAGAGGAAGATAAAGAGTTTTCCAAACTCAGAGGGCCAGCGAGTGACCACGTATATACTTCCTGAATGCATGAATTCATTCATTTATTCAACAGATAAGTATACCCATCATATTCCTGCACAAAGGGCAGCTTCATGGAAAGTCACTTAATAAGTAAAGGTGTGTGCTTTGTATAACTTTATCAATGAAAGAAGCCCACCATAGCTTGAGAGAAAATATGAGTGAGGATATGCCAGCATTTTCCTGGAGATTGAGTCTAATTTGGTAATTTCTGGGCCTTATTCCTCTTCCCTATCTTAGGAACAAGGCAAAGAAGGGCTTGCTGTCCTACAGTTTAGTCTCACCAGTCTTCTGGTTGTCTTCTGGTTGTTTTTATCAAGCCAAACTGGTACTGCTTAAAATTGCGGCATTATGTTTTAAATGTTTCCCAAACTGAAACACACAAGGTCTTTCATTTCCTTTTGTCCCACTAAGATTGTTTCAGTTGCGCACATGCAAAGCAGAGAATTATGCAAGAAATTAATCATATCAGGGCAAAGTAGCTACTGAAAAATTGCCAAACACCGTAAACATTGGTCAAAATGGAGTCCAACCATTTGCACAGAGAATAATTGAAGCTATGGATTCACTTGGGGTAACTAAGCAACTTTTCATTATGAATTATAAAGCTTTTCAAACATAAAATGATATCTGAGAGGAGTGCATTACCTAAAAGGTTTCGATAAGCAATGAAAGGCGCTTTAAAATATGCAGCAGGGATCAATCATCCAGCTGTATGGCGTTACTTATACTTTGTGGCGTCACCTACACTCCTTGATAAACAATGTCCCATAACCTCTGAGCAGTTCCATTATTTTCGTCAGCACCCAGACATAAGAAGCGACAAAAATGTCAGATGATGTTTTATTTACTAATATAAAACAAGTTCTGGTGGAAGTAGACATTCTACGACAATGAAGGTTTATGAAGTACATTTCCCAGCACCAAAAATGATTCATGTTATCCAAGAAAGATATAAAGCCTGCTATTCATGATGAATTTTAATTGGAATGTTACTCATCATGGGCATGAATTTCTTTCATTTGGGAGGTGACATGTCCTGCTTCTAAGGCTGAAGGACACCTGAGTCTCCCTGAAAAAGAAAAGTGGGTAGTTGAAACAGACCTTGTGATACCCAAGAGATAGAGATACCTTCAAGTTACCCCAGTGTCAAGTATTCTGGTGTCCTTTACACTGCGTCATGAGAAATCAAACCTAGCATTCTGACTCAGATGCAGGGCAGTTCTGCCTTCCTCTATCCCATCAATGAACATATAGGAACATCAGTTGGGAAAATAACCATGAAATGAAAGACTTCCCTACTTGGAGTTAGCTGTAGAGTTCTACCCCAGAAGCAGCAGGATAAGATATTAGGGAGAAGTGAAGAAAGAACATTGACAATTATCGATTCTCCTCTTCCTTTTGATAGGAGAGCCTGGAATGTGTCCATCAACATTAAATGTTAGGTAGTGGGGAAAGGCAACTAGTAAAAGGCCAGGGAAAGTGCCGTTAAAGAGAGTGAGATGCATGAAAACTAAAAAGGATTTTTAAAAGGGGAAGAGGGAAAGACTCGATATATGAAACTATAGCTTCAGAACCTCATGTCCTTTGCAAAAAGAAAATTGCTTACCAACTTTTATGTGATCCAGGAAATATTTTGATTTAGTAAGTTTTAAAATTAACATAATGGATATCTGACTGGGGTTTGTGGGGGTAGCTACCTATCATAACTAGGACAAATAGGGTGGTTGCAGCCAGCCACTTTGGGACTTGATATGCAATCAATTTGCATCATGGAATCTTGACCAGCTGCTTTGTGGAGGAGGTACAAGCAATCGATGCTCCATAGATATACAAATTGACTACTTTCAATTACCAAAATCAATTTTCCAGAATAGAGTGAAATGTATGAAAATGTATCTCAAAAGGTCATTTAAAATTAGCCCAAAGGACTGGAATGCATGCACAATAGCACCTCGCTGCACGTGTAACTCTCCCCTCCAGTATCTTTGCCTCCATAAGGTCTGTGGCTCAAAGCACCCGACTGGAACCTGGTAAAACAACAACCAAATTGCATTGCTCCCTCTGCCCTCATGAATCTCTTAATAAGCTCACCTGATACAGTTCTTAGTACAGAACTAGGGTTTATGCCTATCGTAAAAGGGTCAGATCTATTAATGTTTTTTCTTTAAAAATATAAGTTGTTGTTATTTGAATTGTGGCTTTCCTTTTTCAACTGGTCTACCATGTAATTTTTTGTTTCTGTGTTATAAAAACACATAGATTATTCTTTATTCAGAATATAAATGATATGCATTTATACACAACACAATTTCCCAATAGATAATATCTCTCACGCAAACACACAAAATACACAGGGATATTTTGCTCTCTTAAAATCCTTTCAGATTGCTTGGATGATTTTCTTTACATATTTTCAACTTACCTAACAGCAAACCTCACTTCATTCTACACTAGTCTAATTAATTTGACAGGACTGGAAACTTGTTCTTCCTGTTCACACTTATTATTCATCTCTTCAGAATGCCCTGTAGGGAAGATGGAGCACAATAAAGCAGTATTTACCAAATGCCTTGATGCTAAATGCCCTTGTAGCCTCACTCAGCACAATGGTGGCAGCAGGAAGATCTGACTTTAGGGCAACTTAAGAAAAATGCCACTTTCTAGAATATTGTCTATTTAAATAGGTCTTGAAAAAGAAAACTATGTCCATTTTTCATTGCAGTTTTGCAGTGTGATCTGGGGACTCCAAATTATCCCCACTGAATCTGAAATCTTTACTAAAGAAATGAGAACAGTATTGTAGTTTGCAAGATAAGCTCTTAGTCTGCAATGGCAAGTGTGGAGATAATTTCAGGTGTTTTAGATACTGCATAGGTAACAAGAAACATATCAGATATTCTGTGAAGGGATGGGTTGGAATGCAGAATTGAGAAATGCAACCAGGGAAAAGGGCTTTGAAATTTTCCTCAGGGAGCAAACTTTTGATAGGGGCCAATGATTCTTGCAAGGTTGGTACAGGTGGGTAATTAAAAAAATAAGAGTGAATTTATCTGCATACATTATTTAAATACCTAAAGCATTTCTCTGCTTTAATGATAAATTACGATCAGTAAAATCTGTTGGCTGCCTTAAGCTAACTAATGGATCGCTAATCAGCAACAGTCAGATCATCCCAGCTAAGGTGGAATAAATGTCTCCAAAGAAGCTGCAGCTAATTTTTATGGCCTAAACCTGTGAAGATTCTTGCACCTATATATCTGTATTCTTGTACCTCGAGTGTGTGAGAGTGTGTGCATGTGTGGATATGCACATACACATGTGCACGTGCGTGTGTTAAAAACCTATTCTTGGGCACTTTTTATTCACATAACATTATTCTGTTCTCCCTGGTAAGTTGTGTAAGAAAGATTGTTCCTGCAACTAATTAATCCTTAAAGAGATCAGCTGATACATCTCATTGTTAGCAATACATGTTTAATTGTTCATTTTACTCAAGTACCATTTGAACACAAGTCAATTTGCAATTTCATTAGAGAACAGAAAAGGCCTGGGGTCTATTCCTCTTTTTTTTTTTTTTTTTAAGAAAAGGATAAAAAGTGGACAAAATTTCATAAGGGATGTTAAGCCCCTAATTAATTTTATGTATCAAGCAAGAATTAATGTGTCCTGCTATTTTAGCAGAAATATTCTTGCCAAGAAGTACATTTTGTATACCTTCCCCTCCAGAGAAACTGCTTTACTAGCTTTGTGGCCAAATACCCTGGCAACTAATGATGAGCTTTGAAGCAACATTCACAGACCATTTGCTCTGATGACATTTGGAGGCTTTTCTCCCCTCATTCCAATTCTAAGTAGAGTACACTTGCCGTCCAGCCTTTGAAAACTAATCAATACACTAAGATTTGTCAGGTTGCAGCTGGCTAGTGTCACACCTTTGAACCTTTCTCTTAGCTGAGTTGTAGTACACGTTTTTAAGGTGAACCTTCTGAAGGGAGTGGGTTAGATTATCCTTCCCATATTCACAGGCACACTGGTGGGACATGGCCTTTCGTCCATATTTTAACATCAGCAGCTCAAAATCTGTGTAAGTTAACCTTCCATAAAACTAAAATTATATGGTCATCATCCATAATCTGATGATTGATGACAGCTGTCAAAAAGTCACAAATTGTGAATGTTTACTACAGTTGCACCATGAAAGTTATTACGTACTTAAATCCATCTAGAGAAAATAGACAGCTCACATTCATAGGTTGCAGAACCGAAGCATATATGTTTTCTTTGTGACTTTTAGCTCTTTTAAAATCAATGTTAAAACCCTTAGGTCTGATTTTTCATTTCAATGTCTTTGTGTAATATGCCTCCACCATACCTCATCTAATTTAATAAGATGCAAGCTAAGGAAGTACTTAAGTTACTTATCAAGGGTTTCAGATGACACATTATTATTGTATTCAAAAGTCAATATTTGCTAATCATGTTAGTACAGGAACTGTTCCAGGCCTACAATTCTTAAATTGCAGAGATATTTAAGATTAATTAAACCTATCTCCCCTGGTCCTCTCTCTCTACCTCTGTAGAATGAGTAAATCAATGACATCCTAAGCAAGCCTAGAGAGCCGAAGCTTCAAGTATGAAAGCCACTAACATTTTTAAGGCTCTGTTAGCATCAGGGTCCCAGGGTTGAGCTTCACCATTTCTCCACATATTTGCATGTTTTGAGAGCAAATTTCACCAATTCGCCTGACATAGAGAAGTATAACCATTCCTGAACAAATAACATGGACCTCAATTTTTTCTTTTTTTTATGTCAGGAGGATGCTGAAATAACATATGGTCTGACTTCTTTTTTCTCTTTATATGCCAGCTTGCCGATAAATTTGTGGCAACCAAAGTTGGAAGGCCAACTGCCCTTTCTCGAGGCGGAAACAATGAGCGTAGGTGACTGGGTCCACATCCCCGAGGGGGCTACGCTCTTAGGATGCAGTTAAACAAATGTGTGACCTTGAAGCTGAGACAACCATGTTCAAAGGACCAGGCTATCTTTACTTTCAGGCAGTAAACCCATTCACAAGATCCATTTGTAATCTATTTTATGTACAGAGCTCAGGACGTGGCTGAGCTTAAGTGATAAATAAAAACTTGAAGTCTAATTAACACATATTGACCGAGAGAAAACTAAGAACAGAGTACTTCAGTGATGATGTGCAGTAGCTCCTAGTTCATTTCCCTCCGGGAGAAATACCAGTGCATTAACCCAATATGCCACCCGGGATATATTTACAGGTAGTTAGTGCAAACAGTAATACTATGCAAACCGAATATCTGGAACATGAATCAATACAGACCAGCTAATTAGGTTATAAATGTATTGATTTTATTTTGAATATGTCCTCAAACAGAGTCTGCGAGTAAGCATTCTGAAATGGGGCTCCAAAACTGAGAGGGCGACAATTGGATTAGTCTCTGCCGCTCTCCAATCAATCCAGAAGACTTAGATAAAATACTCTGTTGCATATTCTATATAATCAAAATGACACATCCTATTAATATTCCAATTACTGTTGAACTATTAGCAATGCCTGAATCTGGTGTCTTAGAGCCTCATAGCAGTAATCTGGGAACCTCATGTCATCTTTTGTATTCATTCAATTTAAAATGAGAGTTTTCCCTTTAAAGCGTTTTTATTAAACATTATTTTATGCATGGATTTAACATCCTAATTGATTTAGGTGGACTCTCAGAATGAGTTGCTAACTCCTTTTGTTCTTTTTCTTCACTGCAAGAGGTCAGTAGCTGTGATCTTATTTATAAATTCAAATGGCAAATTTTAGCACAGTGAGTTAATATTAAAATAATAGTTATCATGTTCATAAAATTCTCTGTTTGCACTGTAAAAACTAGGTAGCCAATAATTTAATAAATTAGTCTAAAGTAAGATTGGGCCAGAGTTGTCATTTTCATCTTAACTCATAAAATCATAGATATAACAGTGATTTGGGAAAAGCGCTGGCATGTTTCTACTCCTGTGAATATTTTCTCAACCTAAAGTTTGCTTTATTTTACTTTGAAACTCATATAAGTATATATTTAGATATCTCTACATGACAAATATAGGTCATCATAGTAATATTTATGTATAAAGTATAGTAAACTAAATATCAAACTACTAGATGAAAAAAGCCAAACTTAGCATCATATTTGTATATGTATGGTTAAGTCTTTTAGGAAGTTTGCTTTATTTTAAATTGAATTCAGTTAAATAGTTTTGTGTGAGGATATACTCTAGATCCACTTCTGCCACGTTACATTATGTAACTACTACTGGTCCTGAATATCAAGAATATGGCACAGCATGGGAGAAGTGGAGATAGAAAAGGCAGTGGATTTGAGAAATGTTTGGGGGATAAAGCCTAAAATATTAATGAGTTGAACTTGGGATAGAAGTAAAATGGAGGAATCAAGGATGTTACTAGAAAAGGATGACTTGGGAAATTGAGTAGTTCTCTATTTTCAGAGAAGGAAAATACTGGCATGTGGTTGAGTTTTGGAACTGTTGGTGTAAAAAGTAGTTCTATTTAGACATGGTAAGTTTTAGATACTCAAGTAGAGATGACAAAGGAGCAATAGGAAATCTGAATCCGAATCTCAGAAGTAGGTTTGACTTAAATACCAACTTAAGCATTGTCAGCATATAGATGTATTTACAGTGATGGAAATGGATGAGCTCATCCAAGTCATGAGTATAGAAAGAAAAGAGGGACTGCACTGAAACCTGTGGTATCAACATTTAAAAGATAGACAATAAGCAGCTTTGGCGAGAGCCTGCTCCAGCAGACCTGAGCAAATGTTGCAGCATGAGATATGAAGTGCAATACTTTCCTCATACCCTCAACTGTGTTAAATTCAGAAAGTTGTTTGTGAAGGGTTGCTTTGTTGTTCTTGTTTTTATTTTTTAATTAAATTTTCAATGTAAAAAGTTAAGCACATTAGCTTTGAAAAGTAGTATAATAAAGGAACAAAAATTAAGAGGCAGAATATTGGGACCATACTCCTGAACCAACAACTTTGCAGTTGCTGTTCCTTCTGTATGGAAGACTCTACATCAGGAAGCCATATGGCTCAAACATTCGATGACCTATAGACATAAGAAAAAATATTCAACATCACTTATTGTAAGAGAAATCCAAATTAAAACCACACTGATACTGCCTCACACCTGTGATAAAGGCCCATATAAAAAAGAATAGAATTTTAAAATGTTGGCAAGGTTACAATGAAAAAGGAATTCTCATCTACTGTTTATGAGCATACAAGCTGGTACACCCCTATGGAAAACAGTTTGTAGATGTCAGAAGAAAATAAAAATGGAAATCCCAGGGCCTCCCTGGTTGCGCAGCGGTTAAGCACTGCGCTGTGGAGCTGTTGGCAGCGCGCGATGCGAGTTCGACGCCCAGCTGGGGAGAATCCCACATGGCACGACAGATCTCTCCTGCCTTGCCCGCTGCTCCCCTCAGCAGTGTATTTCTGATCTGCCTGTTCTGCTCCCCACTCTGTCTCTGGTGAACCCTCTCGCCACCCCACGCCTCTGGCCTGCACCCCAGCTTGTATGTATAAATAAATAAATTTTTTAAAAAATGGAAATCCCATTTGACCCAGCAATACTACTATTAGGTGAATTTAACACAAAAAGATTTATCTGCAGTATGTGCATAGCAGTACTGTTTACAATTCCCAAATCATTGAATCAACCCAAGTGCCCTTCAACAGATGAATGGATAGAGGAAAAGTGGAATATTACACAGCTGTGAAGAAAGATGAACTGGTGGCATTTGACACAAAATGAATGGACCTAGAGGTGATTATGTTGAGTGAAATCAGTCAAAAAGTGAAATACAGCTATCAGATGGTTTCACTCATATGTGGACTACAAATACCAAATAAACAATTACATGCAAACAATAGAATACAAATTTAAACTCAGCAAAAAAGAAGATAATAGTTACCAGAGGGGATAGGAGAAAGGGTGGAGGGTATGGGACACAGGGGCATATGGGGTATGGACACGGGTGGTTTGGTGGAGGCAATTGAAAGAAAAGTGTGGTCCTGGAAAAAAAAATCCATATGGCTCACTCCCTCACGTTTTTCTGGTAGCTATACCATTGTCATTCTTTCAGTGACATCTTCACTGGCCATCTTAATTAAAACAGTAGCACCAATCTCTCTCTAGTTATCTATCACTGTTCCTCTGTGTTATTTGTCTCCATGGAACTTATCACCATGTGATATTCGCATTATATATACATGTATTTGCTGTATGTATTACACACATGCACCCACACCCACATGTATTTGCTTAGTTTCTGTCTCCTCTCAGTAGAACATAAACCCTATGAAGAACTTTGTTTTATTTCACTGTTGTGATTATAACATCTCCCCACATTGCTTAAAATTTGTTAGGTGCTTAGTAGCCAAATTTTCATGAATGAGTGAAACAATGAGCCAGCAAAGGAGATAAACTGGTGCAGTCAAAGAAGTAGGAGGAAACCCTGGAGTGTCTCAGAGGCTAAAGGAAAGAAATGTTTGAGGATGGAGGGCAGAGGATGTGTCAAATGATGCTGAAGTGTTTGGGGGAGATGATGAATCAACATGCACAAAATATTTGGCATCACGTGGATCATGTATAATGTTGGAAAGAGCAGTTTCTTTGTAACGGTGGGGGCAGTAGTCGATGAAGGTTGAGGAGAGACTAGAAGGTGAGGAAATGGAAACAGTAGGTATCTAATCTGAGATTTTTGCTGTGAACAAAAGTTACTCTGAGGAAGTTACTGAAGAGGAACATCAGATCAAAGAAGGTGGTTTATTCATTTTCTTCTGGATTTTTTAAGTAGTGGGTTAGTTACCTCCTACCTCACTAATGCAACGTCTCTGGCTGGAATGATTAGGCAGATGGGTGTGCTTCATGCTTGGATTTTGACTGGTTGCGGCCCTTCTAGGCTTGTCTCAGCTGGAATGACCCGAGTTTGTTCCATATGTCCCTCATCCTCCAACAGGCTAGTCTAGGCATGGTCTCATTGTGACTGCAGAGGCACCACACACACTTGAAACAAGCAAATCCTCTTGAGCCCCAGATTCAAATTTTCTTTTTTTTTTTTTTTTAAATTTTTTTATTTATACATACAAGCTGGGGTACAGGCCAGAGGCGTGGGGCGGCGAGAGGGTTCACCAGAGACAGAGTGGGGAGCAGAACAGGCAGATCAGAAGTACACTGCTGAGGGGAGCAGCGGGCGAGGCAGGAGAGGTCTGCCGCACCATGTGGGATTCTCCCAGGCTGGGCGTCGAACTCGCGTCACTGTCACCGCTGCCGACAGCTCCACAGCGCAGCGCTCAACCGCTGCGCCACCGGGGAGGCCCCAGATTCAAATTTTCTACCATCACTTTCTCTTCACTCTTTTGACTAACACAAGTCAAGAGGCCAGTTAGATTCAAAGGGGAGGTATTCCAGTTACTATTACTATGAAAAAACCCACCCCAGAACTTAGTGACAGAAAATACTCATTTATTAAAGTTACAATTTCTTTGGATCAGGAATTCAGACAGGGCACCATGGGGTTGAATTTCCTCTGCTCCATCAAGTCTGGAGACTCAGTTGGTAAGGTGCACACGTGGAGGCATTGTTACTTATGTCTGAGAGTGAAGTTGGTTGTCAGCTAGGATTGCAGTTGCCTGAAACACGAGCCCGTGACATCTCCGTGGGAGCTAGTGTCCTCACACATGGCAGTCTCCAAATAATTGGATTTTCTTCATGGTAACTCAGAACTCTGAAGGCTAGTTCCAGTGTGTTAGGCATAAGCTGCACTTCCTTTTATTGCCTAGCCTCAGAAGTCAAGACACATCACTTCTGACACATCCTATCGATTACAAACCAATCCTCAAAACTTCCTTGGGTTCACCGAGAGGGAACCTAGACTCCACCACTTAATGGGGGTGGGAGGACAAAGTTAGGAGATGTGAGTGTGGGAGGAAGAGAGATGGAGTTGTTAACTTTTTAATATTTCCTTGGGAAGTGTAAACCTAATCATACTACATAGGGTGTTGCTTGTCCCTATCCACTCATTCTATCTGTGAGCACCAACACACACTAGAAGGCTTTTTACACTGAAAGAAAATATATTTTTAACATGAGACTGGCGCCTCCAGGATAAAGAGTTTATCTAAATTATCTCCACTTGGTTGATTTTGAGATTCCATCCCTGAGGATCCTTGGGTGTGTGGGTGTGGCTACTAGGAAAGCTACTTTACATTTGAAAGTCATAACAAAGAAACTAAATGCAAGTCTTAGCAAGTGTGTGTTGTAGTAGTTGATGCTAAATATTTGATTGGGGTACTCAGGGCCTTCTGAGACATCAATAGGATGACCCTGTTCAGAAACTGTAGTATAATGTTATCTCACAGACCGTACTGACTGTAAATTAGTTTTTCAAAGGCCTCTAAGACAATTCAAGTATTTATTTTTGGCTATTTATAGTGATTTGATTATTTCTCTTAATTTTGGCTACAGATTTGCATGGGATTTCTCCTACTCATTTGTTATGTTTACGTACAACATGTCATTATTTCAACAAATCAAATTTAAATATACTAAACCTAAATAGCTGGGAAATGAATGGAACTTTTAAAAGTGGGTTTGGTTTTTTTTAATGGGTTTTCTGTACTAAACCATTGAAATTAGGTGACATCTGTTATAAATCTATACTATATATGTATGGACTCTAAAACCATATACAGCTAGCTGTACGTAAATATAATATGACTCGCTATACATAAATGTAATAAACATGCAATGATTTATGTATATATGTGATTGCTAAATAATGATCAATAGTGCATATATGCATATATAATATATTGATAAATAATATATCTAAAAATAGGTGATTTTCAAGAGAAAGTTTCATTTATTTTGTACTATATTTTGAATATTAATGAAAAAATCAAGAGCCAAATTATTGACAAAATATGCTGTTTGAAGATGACTTTTTTCTGAGTAGGGAAAAAAACTTTTACATTAAATGTCAGTATTTGTAAAGGATTTTAAATGATTCTTTGTATAGCCTTATGTGATATATAAGGCAGGCTTTATTGTTTCATATTCACTTCAAAATGTGGAAACTGAGGATCATAATATTTAAATGATAGTCTCACAAAGTATGAAAATGGCAGTTAAAATTTGAACCCAGCTTCTATTGTACTCTACTGGATGGATTTTGTATGTCTATAATTATATACCTTACTTTACACATGTTTATATTTATGCAAGCAATAAAAAGATGAATTTTATTGATCTATATCTACAATCACATATCTGGTTGTTTAATGTCAATAGAAATGCATATAATGGTAATTATTTAGATTTTTAGCAAAATTTCTCATATAGTTTTATAGGTGTAAATGTATACTCATTCCTGTTTTTTCATCTATCTATCAAACTTCCAATTGCTATCTGAAAATAGAAAATGTGTTTGTATCCAGTACACATTTTGGTAAATTTATATAAAAGATTATAGTTAATAAAGATGCATTTAGATTTTTAAAAGTTGAACAGAGTATTCGTGTTCAAACTTGATATTTTATCCACTCTTTGGAATTCAGCAGTTAAAAATTCCATGAAAACTTATGAGAAAACACCACGACAGAGAAAATAGGGTTTATACATTATCCACTCTTGACCTCAACAAAGCTTTTGATAAAGTACAACATATAAGATTTATCCATACATTCCAGGACAAAGAATTTAAGAGAAAAAAAAATGGCCAGATGTTTAAAAGACAGCGTGTGTGTGATTGGTAAGTTGATGAGAGATGTCGGCAAAGCAGAGGTGGCCTCCAGGGTTACTCTCTAATACTGATCCAGTTAAAGGCAAAGGCAAAGAGAAGAGTCAGAGTGTCAAACTAGGAAAGTTTATACTTAAAATCAAAAAAGCCCATTTTTTTCCCCCAAAGATCTTGATATCTGTGGAGTCTAGTCAAAAAAGGAGTCGCATTAACTTATTTGTGTCTCAAACCCATAACTAAGTTTAATGTACCTTTGCCTCACAATATCTTTTGGATTCTAAGAACCCAAAACAAATATTAACAACATTGTTGTAAGACAAAGAAACAATCTAGTAACAGTCTTTTTGGGGGGGAACACCACATTAAAATGTGTGTGAGGAATCTAGAACATATTCTGGTTGCAGAAATGTGAACATGTATCTTAAAAGCAAGAAAATAAGGGTTTGATTTGATTTGACATGCACCACTTAGACTAAGAGAAAGATGTATGTAGTGAATAGCGCTCATATAATAACAAGGTTTAACAGAGAGAAATCTCAGTGAGGTACAATTAAACAAACAGTTGAATAATCTAATGCGCAAGTGCTTAAACAAGCAAACAGTCACAGACAGCCCCCATCACCGCCCAGCGCATGGAGTCAGAAGAAATTATTTCAGCACCAGTGAAGGGAACAGCCATGTTGTGCTCAATTCTGGTTGACTTGTTGCAAATAAGGATATCAGAGAAAATGAGAAGTTTATTGCAGTAGGTAGATAAAGTTATTCAGTGATTCAAGGAAATTAATTATAGACGAAAAGCTCAGAAACTAGGTGTGCCTGTGATGAGCTCACAGAGGGAAGCAAGGATGACAGGCATTGCAATAGTGGAGGCCCCGAAGGGATCTACATTTATAACAAACAAAGAAGGACAAGTCAAATCCTCAAGAGAGGCAAGCATGAGCAAAATTTAATTGTTATCTCTTACCTGTAAACTGACATTAGTTAATATTGGAAAGAAAGTGTTCAGAGAAGTGATTAAGATGAACATAAACAATCCAAATATGAACATGATTAAGAATTCAGAGGGAGAAAAGTAGCAATTATGAAGGTATGTTCTTTTAAAGTTTACTTTATCTGCAGGTCTACTGACCCTGACCGAGCCCTTTACTTATGCAGGAAAAAGAAATTTGCACCTCAAAAAACCTTCCAGTCTCTACTTATTCAAATCCAGAGACACTTCTACATTTTTATGTATGTGTTACAGCAGCTTTTCCATTTTCCATTCTTGCTACTGATGGAGAAAAATGACATCACTACCAAATCTCTACTGGTTTCTTGTATTGTCTGGAACTGGTGTGTGAATTTAGGCTCTAAATAGACTGTATTTCCAGTTAAGTTTTTAATATCAGGGAAGTTTTTCTTCCTTTGCTTATTCTTGAGATTAAAATATTACACAAAATGATGAACCCTAAATAGTCTGAACTGCTGTCAGACAGCACATTTGAGCTGTTACACAACGTACTGCATGATCAGAATCAACCCTCAAAAAACCTAGAGATGACACCTGGATGGGACCACTCAGGTGTCTGCTCCTTCTCTCACTTAAGCTGTTTTCAGCATTTAGTGAAAGAGAACAGAAGTAGGGAAGGAGTGCAAACTTCATAAATCTGAACAAAGATGAACGATAACCAAAGTAAATGCTCATTTGATACAAAAGTTTCATCAAGACATCTCTTCATAGTATTTCAACACTAGCTTTGATATTTAGGAGTCAGACTGGGTTCTATTAAAAAGAACCCTTGACATAGTCCAAAATTAACCTAGAAAATGACTCAATGAAACCTAAATATACTTAAGTCTCACAATTCTATAATTATTAGTAAGGTCATATGAACAGTAATGACCCAGCATGCTTTCAAATGCTAAAATATTGAAATGTTAAATATGTAAGTTATATAATTTCTGGTAGTTTTGTTTTTCCTTTCAATGTATTTTGAACACTCACTAAGTGCTGACTCTGATTCAACCTGTTTATTTTATTTTACCCTTACAACATTGCATTTAGGGAGATACAGTCAGAAATTTCACTTTATAGAGAAGCAAATGGAACCTCAGAAAGGTCATGTAAATTCCCTAGGGTCATATGGCTAGTAAACAACAGATCATAGATTTCACTTAAGTGGTCTGACTTCAGAGTGTCATTGCTCATAGACATTGGATAATATAAGTTCAAGGTTCGATTGACAGATGTCTATTTACTGAGCATGTATGTATCACACACCATGAGTTCTTGCCCTTATGAAATGTCGTCATTTCTTAGATGTATATATGTAGTAAATACTTTTAAATATTTTACAAAATATGTATAAAAGGAAATGGCTTTCCATATATGTATATGCCTATATATATATATATATATATATATATATATATATATATATAGGCATTTGTTGAACATTTACATTATGTAAGATATTATGTTAGATGATAGGATGTGGCAATAACAACAAAGAGGTGGTCCAAAACTGAAAGTGTGACCAGGCTGAGTCAAGTCTGGTAAACTAGCGTCCCTAGAGGGGTTTGCTGTTAAAGGTAAATTGAAGGCAGGTAATCTGAAACCCCAGGTAAGCCCAGGTAAACCGTGAAGTGAAGAGTGAGGTTTGAGGTTGGGGCGGGGTTTTTGAAAAGAGATAAAAAGGGGGACTGAGGAAGAGGAAGAGAGACACCATTATGTAGAACTAAAAGGAACCGTCGTCATGAGGGAGGAGAGAGAAACAGGAGTCAGTAGCCCGCCACAATGTGGGAATGAAAATTTAGGGCCAGGGACTTTGGAGGCTTTGCAAGTAGCCGAGTGATGGAAACTGCTCTCAGTTTTGTTTGTGCTGCAGCCAAAGAAAGAAGGCAGAGGCCCAAAGTGGGTGCCTTCCAAAATGCGTGAGTGCAGTCTGATGGGCCGTCTGGCCGCTGTAGTTGCTGCTTGCAGTGTTGTTGGCTTGGTGCTGTGTTATGGCATCATGGCAGTTTGGGGAGCATTTCCAGTTGTGTCCTGTGTCGTCCTCATGAGTTGGAACCTGGCCTGCAGTCTGATTGGTGCATGTCGGAAAGAAGACGCCATTATGAAATTGTGGCCCACATTGGCGGGAAGACTCCATCAACAGAAGAGAGAAGATGCCATTTTGGAATTGTGGCCTATTGTCTGGAAGAAGAGCTTTACATCTGCAGTGGGGGGAAGATGCCACCTTTATTATTTTTCTGGGATTTAAAAGACTGGACATTGTTTTAAGTAAGGTAAATGGCCATATGTTACCTTTAGTAATTTTTGTTTTCCCTATGTTGATTTTAGTAATTCCTTGTTTTTCCTTGTTTGTTAAATAAATCCCAATGTTGTTGTTCCCTAAACCTGAGTAGTCTTGCAAATGTGCACGTGTGTGCAGAACCAATATAGTGACTGGTAAGCAATTGGGGCACTGCCTTTTGTAAATTTAGAAAGGCCCCATTTTTCCTGTATCAAAAGGAGGTCCTAACACATAAAGGAGGATACAGAGAAACCCTGAATATCATAATTGTAAATATTGTGCGCATACATCCAAAGAGAAGTGTGAGGTTCTTTGGGAGCAACTAATGGTGGATTTCTCCTAGTAGGAGTTGAAGGAGTGGATTGGGGGTGTCCCTGAGGAACAAACATTTTAATTGAGACCTGAGAAATGAGTTGACCTCAGCTAAACATGAATATGCCAGGCAATAGGAATAGCATGAGCATTAGTCAGAGAAGCTATGCATTTAACCAGCAAATCCCTTCAGGTCCCAGATTGTCTCCTTGGAGAGGAAAAAAAAAAATAAGCAGTGGTTTCCCATAGGATTTATCAAAAATTGCACAAGTTCTTTCTCAGTGATGGCATTTTGGTGATTATCTTCATGAGGTCAATCTCTTAAGATAGAGGTCTATAAAATACTCGTTTGTTATAACACTATAATTTGTCATCATGGGATTATTTTAATTAAAGTACTTGATTAAACTTTGTTAAGTATTTAATTAAAGGATTTGATTCAAATCAAATCAGAGACATTAGGTTTCTCTAATGTTCTTCAAACAAACATACACATTCACACTGACACATTCACACACACATTCACTGGCAGAACCCACCCTCACTCATAGATATATTCACAGGCACACCTCACTCACACAAATTCACACATGCACACTCACACACCTTCATGCATATTCATAAGGAATAGTGCACCCTCACACTCATTTAAATAAAACCATTGTTACACATATTCTTATGTATACATACACATACATTCTAAGGGGTGTACTGTTTACACACAAACACTGCTCACTTATTTACTTAAGGTTTTAATAAATAATAATTATCTACCAAGTGTCAAGTCCTAGAGACAACAATAAATAGGCTGACATTCTAAGGGGAGCTGTGGAAAATCATACAACAGAAATACAAATTATAATTCCAGGTTGTGATGGATGCCATGGAGAAAATAAGCCAGGTGGAGAGATAACAATTTTAGCCACCTTGGATAGGAACACCAGAGAAGGCTTCTCTGGAAGGTGATATTTGAACTGAGTCCTGAACATTAATAATGAGCCAACGGAGAAAGAGCAGTGAAGGCTGAGAAAAGAGCAAGTGTTTGGAGACAAGACTTGATGTAGACAAGGCACCGAAGGTGGTGCCTTGAACTTTAGTGAGTAAAGAGGATTATCGGCTAAGGTGAAGCTAGAAAAGGAGACAGGAGCCATGTGAAGCCAGGCCTCATGGCTTCATTTGGAGTTTGAATTCATTCAAGAATGAAGGGAAACAGAGAGTAAGTGTTCCCGCTCCTTAGAATTTGTAGCTTCTTAGGTTCACTCTGGTTACAGTTTGGACCGGAGAGGAAAAAAGAGGGGAGCAGGAGACCTATTAGGAGGCAGAGGCTGTCCACTAAGAGAAAGAAGGTAGTGTTTGGGATCCCACGTCACAGTGAAGGTGGGGAAAGGGGCTCAGATTTGGATTTCTGTTGAAAGTAAGACAGGATTTTGCAAGTGATTTAATGAGATAATAAGAGGAAGGATAGTTATGGACATGCCCCAGAACATTTGCTTGGACATCTAAATATATTGTGGCAACTAGTTTTATAGGAATAGCTTATATTTAATAAATGCTTACTGTGTGCCAAGTATGTGTTTATATGTTTAATTTATTTTCACAATATCCCTGTGATGTAGATCCTATTATTATTTCTGTCTCAGAAATAAGGACGGCAAGGCTCACTGAGGTGAACCTCCTCGAGTTCTTAGGATTTGTATGTAAGAGGTGGAACCAGAATTTAAACACAAAATCTTGAATCCAGAGCTACCCTGGGGAGACAATGAATAATCCTACTTCGGAAACGTATCATTCCATTTTGAGCTTCTAAGATCCTTATTATAAGCATCTCTTTTGTCCTCAAGTTGGCTCAGATAATGATCAGTTCACTTTTTATCCTTACTCAAGATGTGGAAGAACAAGAGAAATACTGACACTTTATCATTATTTTTTTACTTGTGCTGGAAAAAAGGCAATGCAGATGGATTGGAATTATTACATGGAAATGCAGTTTGAGGATTATGTTTACATTTATACACCTGTTTCCAATTAATATTAATAAGAGATTTAGTCACATGTAAGTTATTATGTATATCAAGTGGATATTTTTAGAGGTGAGTGCTTTGGGTGTAGGTTCCCCCTCTAACTAATTAGGTTGGGAACATTGTGTTGGCATGAATTGGAGTGTATTATTAAATACACTATTATTCCTACCTAGTTGGATTGTTCCTTTTCTGATATGTCCCCCTCTGCATTCAGCAATACACACATCCTTGGCTCATGACCCTCCTCCTTCCTTCACACCTCTTATGATAGTGTCTGCTTCTATGACTTCAATTCTCGCCACCTGGCCAGTCCTAACACCCTCTCCGCCCTTGACCTCTCTCAGTGCTCTGTGTGGCATTTCTTATACATGTGGTTCTCAGCAGGAAAGAGACAGTAAGAAGGGAGTGTGCTAAAGAGGCAAGGGAGCAGAGTGGTGAGAGGTGATGAGGACCAGGATGATAATGATGGCACTGGTGATTACTAGTCAGAAAGGGAGGCAAACCAGATCCAAAGACCTGTTCAAGAAATTGAAGGCAAGTCTTACTTCTGCTATTCATGTAAGCTCTGTCAACTAGGAGACAAATCAACACTCTGATTCTGAGCTTTGAATATTACTGTTTGTAGATAAAGAGCATTCACTGCTATGTACTCAATTTAATATTTGTAATTGTATACACATTACAGAGGAACTATAATCCTTGTGTTTAACCCTCTGACTGTAAAATTCATCCTTTGAATATAAAGAGGACAAATATAATCTAACTAGAAATAGTTCTGGGAAGCCAGTGGAAGCCGCTGAGGGTTACTTAGCTGATGGGTTTATAGAACAAAAGGGAGAAAGAATTTTAACCTATTACCACTATTCAGAAGATTTCTAAACAAAAATAGAATTTAGACTAGAGCCTCAAGGAAAGAGTAAATGCATTCTCTATATTATGTTTTTTTGTTTTTTTTTTTACTACGTTCAACACTCCCTACTCCCACCCCCTATACCCTGATGTCTTTCTTAAAGAATAAAACAGGCATCAGGAATGAGATACAAGAATACAGAGGAAATTAAAAACAAAGGAGAGAGAGGAGGTGAAAGACGATGATCAATTAATCCTCCCATTTTACAAATCAGAGAAAACCTTGGCATTCAGTGATGATGAATCAATGCTGCTGACAGATACATCATGTTAGAATCCCAACAATCTAATTCTTCCATCAACAGAAAAGGAAGTAATTACCTCATTATCAGAAAGCTTAAAAAAATACAGGAGGGATCCTCACAAGTACTAGTGCTGTATTATCTGACTCATCCTGTTAAAGATTTAGGATTATGTTCTAAATTGATCAGTATTCCTGGAGAGGTTGGGATGGGGGCAGGGGGTAGTTGGTTAAAATCCCTCAGGACAATTCTCAGGAGAGAGATGTCATTTGATTGGGGCGGGGTGGGGGGGGGAGATTCATTTAGTTGTGGCAAGACAGACCTTAGTAACTGGCCATTTGTGAGATAGGGTAAGGAAAGAGAGCATTAACTTGTTCTACATAATAAAGTGTAAAGAATTTTTAATTTTCAGGACAGGTATAAGAGGGGAACATCTCATCTCTGAACAGTTCTGAGACGACAGGAAAAGGATGAAGATAACATTCAATGAAAAGTCACAAAAATGAGAAATTCCTAGTAACACAAAAAATCAAATGATTTTTCAGAACATGAATGCTTAGTTTTAATCTTATCTGCTATGCTATAACTCAGTATAGCTATTCAGCAAATCAACAATAAAAGTCTGTTACACATAGGGATAACTATCTTTGATACCTGTCTTGTTTGGATTGTGGTTTGGAGAATTTAAAAGGGGATTCTGATCTATGTTGAGTCAACAAAAGAAAGAAAAGGGAGCTTTCACAAAAGGTCAGATACAAATAAGAACAAAATTTAGCAGAAGCCAAAATTCTGAATTAAATGTGATTATAGGAAACAAGTATCACAGGCTATTTGAAGATACACAATCAGGTATACACTGAATTTTCTAACATAGTGAAGTGGGGACTCACATTATTTGAATTAAAATATTCAAACCTGTAAAACTAGAAGACTGAGGCTTACCTCTGAGTTATGTTATATATATTTTAAAAATGCTTAATTGATTCCCCAATGTTTAAAATAGCTTAAATGGAACTAAATTAGATACCAAAAAATAAAAAAATTGTAAAAAAACAATCACATATGTGCTAGATGGAAAATTATGCAGTCAACAGAATAATATCTACAAAGAATTTAAAATAAAATGATAAAAGACTTTTGTTTAAGATGAAAACAAAAGATGCAAATTATATACACACTATGATTGAAATTCTGTTTAGTTGAAGTCATCCTCGGAATACAGAAATGTATGTTCATTTGTATGTATATTTGATTCTAAGAAATGTGTTAATATACTCCTACCAATTAATAGATTAAAGGTTCCTCAGAGTTCAACATCTATTCTTCATCTTTAAACCTAATTAACATAATAAGAGGTGGATACTTCCTTAATTTGACTTACAATCTAAAGTGAAAAACCAGGATCTTGCTTAATGCTGCTTAACTAGATATATCCCTGTTAATGTCAGGAATAATTTAACATTATTCAAGTATTAACTAGCCCAAGAAATCAGCCAGAGAACTAGTAAAAAATCATAAAGGAGGATATGTCAATATGTGACAGATACATCTCCGTGAAGGGCAGGGACCGTTTTCTCCACCCTTACTTATGTGCAGCTGTCTTGAATTATAGGTCCCAGTGTATCATGAGCTTGACTTCCTGAGTGGGGTAGCTACTGGGAACTAGGGGCCGAGCTGAATAGACAGATGAACCTATATAACACGGAAGGTGGGTAGTCCACTCTCCTGTTTCTCCAGTTTCAACTTGTAACCAGGGACATGGAGGAGAAACATGTAGAACACTTGGAAGAGATGTTTGGAAGAGACACATGGGTAACAGGCACATAGGAAAGCTGTTCTTGGCAGAAAATGGGAGCCATTATCTTGATTTGTACTTTGATTTTGCATTTTATTTCTCTCCTGTTCCAGCTTTCTGGGAACTGCCTAAACCCTTTCTTGTATTTTCCCACCAGAGTTACCTTAGATTTGTGCAAGTTTTCAGGCTTCAGCAGCCCTGCTTCAGTCCAATCCTGCTTAGTTGGTCAGGAGATAGGTAATTTGTGTGGTTTTATCAGGAAACTATCGTTATGAATATTATTTCTTCTCCCTCTATGCATACTAATTCTATTAAGGTCTTTCACACTGAAAGCATACGTCCCATGCCTTTGTGCAATGGATGGCTGGACCTATTGTAGAGCATGCACCTCTTAACAGTTTGGGGTTCCTGGGTATCCCTCACTTGCATGCTAACAAAGAAAGAACTGATTAAATAAATGACAGAACACACATACAGTAGAATACCCAGAAGCACCTGCAGACAAGGGTTTAGCTCCATATTGTTAAGATAAAAGAAAAAGAAGGTATAGAGAATTGAAATATTGTATATAGCATGTTTCTATATGTATAGGGGGGGAAAGGGAAGTTTGTATTTATACAGACTATTTTGAAAAGAGGAAATGTGAAATAGATAATAAAGGGAAGGAGGACGAGGAATCTGAAAGTCTCCTATAATAAATAAAAAAAAATGGGTCTAAACCCTTTTATTCTATTTTAATTTATGGTTTGCATATATTACTTTTCCAATGAAAAGAAGCTAAGAATTAAGAATAAAACTTCACAGCTGAAAAAAAAAATAACAGGAAACTAAGTAACAATAGAAAACTAGTTAAATAAACTATGGTAAATGGATTTTGTTCAGCCATTAAAATTATAGATATAAAATAAAACAATAATGTATGATATTTTGCTTTATGAATATTTGTTGAATGAATGAAATGATGAACCCCAAGCAGGGAGAGGAATAGGATAAAAATTGTGGATACTGGGTAGTCATAATTATATGCCACCACCCAAATCTATAAAAGAAAAAATGTCAGAAGAGAAATGTAAAAGTGATATGTTTTGCTTGATGGCATTGCAGTGTACATTTTAAAATAACTACTATTTTTCTAATTTTCATACTAAATGTGCATTGTTTAAAAATGAAAAAAAAATGTTTTAATTTATGATGCAAGATCCCCTAACTACTTTTCTGGAGAATTGTAGAAAATAGCAAGTAAATTTTTCCCCAGAGGTGGTTCATGTAGACCCTGCAGTGTAGGCACAATTTCCTTAATGTTCACCTTAAACCCAACTGTTGATTTTGAGTTTAACTTGCAAAATAAACAGTGAACCAAAAGTAAAACACTGATAAAATTGAACTTGATCTGATTTATTCTAAAAGCAGAGACTTGCCTAAGGCAATATTCTTTAGAAAAACATTCCAAAAACTAAACAGAGGTTATTGAACTTGTACTTAAACTAGGTGAATTTTCATTCATAAAATTCTTTCCTGCTCCTCTTACAAAATCATGAAAAAATTAAAAACTGCTGCTTTGGACTTTTAATACAGTATATATGTGCTCTATAGGAATAAGTGAAACATCCTAAGGTGCTCAGTGTTTGTTAATGTGATTAGTTTTAGTAAATATATTTGAAATCAATTGGAATCAATATTATAAATCAAGTTTTAGTAATGAAAGGGATATTGTTATTTCTTTATGATACATTTAGATGTCTTCAGATTTAAAGTTAGGCTATTGGACCATACTATATAAATTTGTTTTTTAGTTTCAGTGTTTACTAGTGATGAATAAATTTCATCTCAAATACCAAATCTACTCAAATCCCTTGCCTACTTACATTTTTTTCACAAGAGTAGTGTTCATCTTTCTTTTTACGGAAAAGTAATCTGGTTTTTTTCTTACTAACTTATGAACAAAAAAAATAAATATTTTCCCCTCTGCATTTGAATTACTAAGTTTTAAAAAAAAAAGTTTCCAAAGTTTTGAGAGGAGAAAGAAAACAAAGGTCCACTGGCATCTTAATCCCTCTTACATTGACTATTTACTAAATATTTCTATATTTACATTCCACACACCTCACACCACCAACACATACATACTTCCTGGGCAACTGACCTGTGTTCCCAGCCAGAATAACACTATGGGCCATTTCAGATCAACTTCATTTTTTTTTTCTTTTTTTTTTTTTTTAAAGATTTATTTATTTATACATACAAGCTGGGGTACAGACCAGAGACGTGGGGTGGCGAGAGGGTTCACCAGAGACACAGTGGGGAGCAGAACAGGCAGATCAGAAGTACACTGCTGAGGGGAGCAGCGGGCGAGGCAGGAGAGGTCTGCCGCACCATGTGGGATTCTCCCCGGCCGGGCGTCGAACTCACATCGCCGCTGCCGACAGCTCCACAGCGCAGCGCCCAACCACTGCGCCACCAGGGAGGCCCCATTTTTTTTTTTCTAATTGTGTTCTTCCAATGCTTTATCTTCTATTTTTGACCTGAGTTGTTCTGATCTAATTTCTCTCAAGAAGTGGTATAAAGCTGTCAGTTGATGCTACAATCATCTCAGGACTTATCTGGCACACTGAAGACTCCATTTGTAAGCTCACCCACATGGTTGTTGTCTTAGCCCAGGTCTCCAATTCCTCACCATATGGGCCTCTCCAAAAGCTGCCCAATTGTCCTCACAGCTGGCTTTCTCCAGAGTTATTGATGAGAGAGAAGCAGAGAGGGAGAACAAGATGAAAACCACAAGGATATGAATGACAGAAGTGAGGCTTCTTGGGAGTCAATTTAGAAGCTGCTACCAGAGCTACCATAACCAAGGCAGAGTCCCAACTTCCAGAAAATGTCTTTAATTACTCCTTTGTGACTTCTTTCTTCTCATAAAACCTTTAAAACAAATTCTCTTTCACACTTAGTTCTCAGTAGTGCTGTTTTTGAAATTTTTTATTTGCTTCAGTTTTAATAATTCTGTCCAGTACAATGTGAGTTCCTAGTGTATTATCTTAAGGCTAAATATACTTCATAATCCCTATCTAAATGTTGGCAATTTTGGGCTTAGTATGTTATTTGAGATGGGTCTACGTGAATGGTTGGGTCTAGTTTGGTTCTCAACACTGGATACTCATTGAAATTGTCTGAGAAGATTTAAAATATACTGATGTCCAAGTGGTATCCCTAAATGGGCAGACACTCATGTATATGCTTCTCAGGTAATTCCCCTGAGCAGTCAGTGGCTTAGAATACATTTTGTGTCAGTTATAAGATTAAGCGGAATCTATTTTGAATTATGATTTTTTTTTTGTTCATTATCCTACAAATCTACCAAAGCATTTGCTATTTTTTACATAGTTCTCTTAATTAAAATAGTGGGACACTGATTAAGTAATCATAACCCCATTAATGACCTTACTTCTATTCATGTAGGGGCAGAGAGGAAATTTCCTTCTGTTCTTCTAGGTTCTGCTTGGCCTGGTTGAGCAATCAAATTAGCATCAGATAGATTAGTAGGGAAAAAAACTGATTACATATATATGGAGAATCAACATGTATATGGATTCAAAAACCAATGGGGCAAAAACGAGGGTATATAGGTAAGGATCTGGGGCTTCAAGGGGAAAGGAGGGGGATTCACCCATGACAAGGAGAGGTTGACTTGTGATGAAGACCCACGTGCTATAATTAGATGTTTGCCCTTTCATATGGATAGGATTTTTGGATAGAAGAGTTATTTCTAGTAAATATCCAAAGTCTGGGCAACATCATCAATTTCTACTTTCTTAGATAGAAAATGGTAAGTCTCTGGGGAAACTGCAGAGCCTCAAATAACCTCAGCTCAAAATAATCCACGTGCTAAAGTTATATGTCTTGTGAAGGACTGTTCTAAACATCTTGTGGAGGACTATCCTTCACTCACATACATAGTTTTTACTTTATATGCTGTCAAAAATAGAAATATGTGAAATTACTTATTCCAAAATGTGAAATTATGATGTCATCTAAAGGTAACCAATTAAAAATTGTCCAAGAATCATGATAATCAACTGAAATGATTGCAACTACAAGTCATTAATTTATTTCAATAGACAAAATTAAAATTTATGGATTATAGTTTGAAGATCAGGATCTGTTAGTAAAAAAAGAATCTGTTTTACTGTAGGTCATTAAATCTTCCCCCTGTACATTGTTCATAAGGTTTTTCAATTCCCCTCTATTTCTGCTTCCAAAGCCTCCCCACTACCCTCCCCCTTTGCCCCAACCAAATTCTATTGTCCTGAAAGGATGAAGTAAAAAGAGCCCTTATGATACGAGTTTTTCAAAGACATGGTTTCTGCAGCTAGAATGTCACAAGGAAAAGAGATTCTTTACTGCCCAGTTAGGAAAATCAGCTGTTTTCAATTGTCGTTTAATGGTGTTAGCTTTAGTTCTTTTGCCACACTAATTCCCATCCTCTAAATTAAAGAAATAAGTAGTCAGCTCATTTACCTCTTAGGAATAAGAAGCTTCTGTGGTAGCAGAGACTCTTTCTGAAAATGTTAACTAGTTCAAGTCAGTAGCTAAAGTTTAGGACAATGATTCTTCAACATGATGCATATCCTTTACATTTTTTTTTTTTTGTAAAATACTTATGTGCAACCTAGACCAGGCCTAATTAACATCTTACAGCATAAAAATTGTACCTATGTACACTGAAATTGACCAGGATAGAATTAAACTTTGTTCAATATCTTGGCACCCCAGAGTATTTCTGAAATCTTTCTCCATATTCAGAAAAATAGAATAAAAGTATGACTGTTAAAAATAAACTGTAAAAGGTAAAAACACATAATCGGAATTCTGGTTTTCATTCGTCTTGCTGACTAATAGGTGAAATGATGCAGAATTTTAGAGAATTTTATTGGGCTCAGTAGTAGACCAAAAGAGAACTGATCCAGAACCTTTTCCAAAGCACAACATAAAAAAATAATCCAGGGGTCTCCCTGGTGGTGTAAGGGGTTAAGTCTCAGACTATGAAGCTATCAGCAGCCACTGCAGCACAAGTTCTATCCCTGGCCAGGTAGATTCCCATATGGTGCAGCAGACCTCTCCTGCCTTGCCCGCTGCTCCCTTCAGCAGTGTATTTCAGTAGATCTTCCTGTTCTGCTCCCCACTCTGTCTCTGGTGAATCCTCTCACCGCCCCCCCATACCTCTGGCGTATACCCCAGCTCTTGTATGCATAAATAAATAAATCTTAAAAAAAAGAAAAATGTAATCCAGAAGCTCTACCCCCACCCAATGCTAAAAAAACTTAAAAACCAAATTTCTAGCTCATGTCTGAATATGAACAGGACTTAACATACATTAATAACATATATTAAGTTAAACTAACTTAATGTTGATTTCATGTCAAATTGTCTCAATTTCTTTTCACATTAGGCCAAATTCTTTTGATTGAAAGTTATAGAGAGCATAATTTCTATAAAGGGACTTTACATACTTCCTCTAAAATCATAGTTTAGCAATTTCGCTTTTTCTCACTGAATTTTATAAAATATAACAAAATGCAACAAATTATTTACATACTTGTCCAAACACCGCTTCATAAGATAGCAAGAGAGTCAAAATAAAACTTTAGCCTGCAAGCAAGTTCAGAAAGAAAGTGCTTTACTTGTCTAACTGATGAATGAAAATCTGAGTCAGGCAATAGAATTCCACATCGATATAAAGTATTTAAAATGTATGAAAGTAGAGATTTTAAATCTGCATCCTGCAGGGAAATTTTTTCCCAAATAGTTGAAATATAGCTTATTACAATTAAACATAGCTATCATGTTACTTAACTTATTGTATATTTTAGGTCTAAATATTTGACTGGCTAAGAAAACTAAAAGGAAACAATTGTGACTTATATAGTGAAAAGTCAGAGATATAATGGAAAGTCTCTTAAATAGATGAAAACCAGACAAACAAACTGAAATCGAGTTGTATTTGAAATGCTAGGATCCATTTTTCTCATCAGTATGTGGAGAGATGTGTCTAGTATGTGGCTGGAGAAGAAAGCAACAGAGACACAGAGATAAGACAGAAACACAGTGACGACAGGTAGACTGACTACCTCTTAGACATTTTAGTACTTGGATCAAGCTTTTAATAAAGTTTGGGTAATAATAAAATAAGTTAAACAGTAAAGTAAAATGCTTGTTTCATTTGACTATTTTGGAAACAAATCTATTTGTAATTTTAAGCCAAAGTTTTATATCTGACACATTTGTAGCCCTTTGTCACCTCTTTTTGTATGCCACAGTCATCAGAATTACACTTATGCACCTTAGGAAAGCTTACAGTTCTGTTTTGTTAGCATCACCATTGCCAGTCTCATACAATAGTGCTTGTGCAGATATTTAAATATTTTAACATATTTTACCCATATTTTACAAAACTGGAGTGGAAAATTGAATAATGAATGGGCTGATATTTGTGAGTTTAGGGAATTTTAAGTTTGAAAACAAAACCTATTTTTAAGTTGAATGAATGTTAAATTTTTAGAATGTTACAAATCAATTACAAAGACATAAAAAATTTTAACAGCTACAATACTTGATACAAAATGATATTTTCATTCCTTTTTAAAAAAGAAGTCAATTTTGATAACAGAATAGTTGAAAGATACAAAAATTTAAAAAACTGCAAGATAATTTAAAATCTACATATTGAAATGGACTGAGTTTGTATAAAGAGGGAACTATATACACTGATTTAAATCAGTGACTATGTTATTCACATCAAGAATTGTAACATCAACTTAAAACTGAAAATAAGGGCATAAGCAAAAACTAATAAATTGACCAATAATAAAACAAAATGTCATAATTTAATGTAGAATGCATTTTAAATGATTTGTAATGTCTGAATAACCTCTTTTCTACTGGGTAAAAGTCTAAAGATGATACGTTTAAAGAATTTTTAATTTCTCACATATAGTAATTAATTAAAATGACACAAGTACTTTGTTTAACAAAAATAAGTACTTGTAAAAGCCAATAATCCTATACAACAAAATTTATGGATTATTGCTACCTCAGATCAAGGCAATAAGTTATATGGTTATTTCTAATATTTCTGACATAAAGTACATACCTGTAATCAGTCTTTTTGGTGGGAATAAACATACATACAAAAGTTAAATAGGAAATGATTATTTTAACAAAAAGTAACTTTACAAAAATAGTTCACATGATTCCTATGAATAAGTCATTCATTTTATAGTCTAAATATTCTATATTAATTTATAATCTTCCTATGAAGTTATATAATTAAAACCTCCCAGTGAAAATTTTAGTATTGAAGCATTATGATTTTCAATATATATTAACAATAGACTCACACAAACATAAAGCCTATAGGATTTGTATATCTCCTATTCAAATGAACCTACTTCCTTTAGAATCATAGAACCTTGAGATAATCTTAGATATCTAATTTAACCACTTTCATTTCCACAATGAGTAAACAGATATCCAAATAAATTTATTTAGGCAATTAGTGATAAAACCAGGAGTAGAACTTTTCCTAGCTAGGTTATAGGATAAAATAATGGGTTAGTGTTATGTTGCTAAACCTTGTGCATTTCAGAAAGGACTGTCTATTCTCATTTTCCTACTGGTCTTCATACAATTGTCATGTATTTAATTTTTGCATATATTACAAACCCAGCAACACTGTTACTTAAGGTTTCAATTATCTTTTAAAGACACCAAATAATTTAAAAAAATATGTATCAACTTGTATATTTTAGTGTTCATCATTCCACAGATGATCTTTACTTTTAAGATATTTTTGCTGGGTATGGAATCCAAGATCAGTTCTTTCCTTCATTATTTTAAAGGTTTTCTCCATTTTCTTCACATATATTATTTATGATGAGACTTGTTATCTTTATCTTTGTTCCTCTATTCTTTTTCCATTGTCTGCTTTAAGAATTTATCACTGGTTATTATGTGATTTGTTAGTTTTCCTTGTCTTTGTGCTTGGGGTTCACTGAACTTTGATCTAACAGTTATGATAAAATTTGGAAAATTTTAGGTAGTTATTTATTCAAGTATTTTTTATTTGTTTGTACTCTTCAACTCTCCTTCCTTCAGGGTCTAGTATCAGTGATATTACTAAGTTACTTGAAGTTGTTCCACAATTCACTTCACCTATCTTGTAATTTTTTCAAATTCTTTCTCCATTTCATTTTGGATAATTTCTATGGATATGTCAAGCTCATTAATCACTATCCTTTTCTTCTGCATTATGTCATTTGCCATCAATCCCATCTAGTGCATTTTTCACCTCAGGCATTGTTATTTTCATATCTAGACATTTGCTTTTGGCCTTTTTAGTGTTTTCCGTAACTTTTGAACACACATGATGGTTATAATTACTTTAATATTGTCATCTATTTCTGGTTACTCTCCTTATTGGTTGTGGTTTCTTCTTTGCCTGCCTAATGATCCTAATTAAGTGACAGCCATTGTGATTTTTAAGTATTTTTGAACTTTGTTCTGAGGTGCAGTTACATTCCTTGGGAATGGTCTGATCCTTTGGATTTTGCTTTTATGATTTATTAGTTGGGGTCAGAGCAGGGCAGTGTAGTGCTAATTATTCTCTGCTACTGAGGCAAATGTTACCCAGTGACCTGTGGTTGTGGAGAACATTTTTAGTAGACCCATGTTGAGTACCTGACAATGTTTCTTCTTGTCCTTTCAGATGGCTTCCTGTAGCCTCAGCTTCCTCACTTACATGCATTGACCAGTACTGAATGTAATGTGTAGATCTCTGGAGTTGTGTTCTCACCTCACTAGTACTCTGTGTCCTGTGAACTCTAGCTTCAAGGTTTCCCTAGGTTCTCAGCTCCACTCACCAGGGAGTCCACTGGGTTCTTCCTACACTTTTCTTCCTGGAATCATTGTCTGGATTTTTTTCCAAAGCATTAAACTGGAGAAGTACAACACCATTTGCTTGTGTCCAAATTCTCAGGGGCCACTTTCCTCATTTTCTCAAATCCAGTGGCTTGAAAACCACTTTTTCATATAGTTTTCTATTTGGTTGTTTCATCAGAAAGGGTACATGCAGTCCCTGTTTTTTCTATTCTGGGTAGAAGTTACAACTAGCTTTTAAGAAACTACAACTACCTTAGTTTCTGTGTCATGTCAAAGAATATCCACAAGATCTGAAAAACTATTACAATACTTCTCCTTTTCCCAACTACACATCTGTATGAGATTGGACTTTCTTAATAGACTTCAACCTAAACAATAAATTACAACAAATAAAATGCAGAAACATAAGAATCAGCTATAGTCTATAAAGCCAGATATTATAGAGTTGCCAGAAATATAAACTGTTTTTTTCCTCACTAAATTTTGATTTAGAATCAGAATAGGCTAAAGGCACTCTAGAGGAAGCAAATAGTATAGGGAAGACATCAGCAAAAGTAGATTTATCCAAAGCATAGTACCACTTATGATATGAAGCCATTTAATGATAAAAATTCTTCCATTTCTGATATAGAAAATTCATCCATATCAATTTCTTTATATATTATTAGATACTAATAAGTTACTAATATATGTTATTCCATTGTATAAATAAAAATACAATGCACTTCCTTCCTCTACTATATATACATAATACAGATATACATATAATAGGATGTCTGCTATATTGGGCACACTAAGTCACATGAATAGTGATGAATACTATGATAGGTATGTCACATTGGTAAGTTTCCTCAGGTCTCCTAAAGTCTGTGATGAACAGGTCATCTTTACTGCTTTATGCCCTCTGTTCAAATTTCTGTTTCTGGCTTACTAAGTCTGAAAAGGCAAAAAGTGGGGGCGGGGAGGGGGAAGAGCAACAGAGAACAAATTAGTAAACTCAGTAAATTAGTCAAGGGAAAAATTACATAGCTAATAGGAAAACTGAAAAAAAAAATGCAGATTTTTCATCCTGGAATGAATTAATACAAGAAACAATGAATATTATTATTAACATTTTGTATGCCCTTTAAATTTACCAGCCCTTGAGGCCGGCCATTTCCTGTGCCACTGCATGAATGGTATAAGCATTCAATAAAACACACACACCTCCTGAACTACTGGATATTAAAAAAACTGTAATATCTCTCATAAAACACCTTACACTTTCACCAAAACAATGTGTAAAGCTTCTAGACTGAATACAATCAAAGAAATAGCTCCTAATAATTCCAAATAAATCCACCGTGGCATGAAAAACCAGAGACTAGATGAACACGTACTAATTAATACATGAGCAGACCACAAAGTGTTAAGCAGTCCTTAATGTGTTTACTTTTGATATTACAAAATAATTAATACTCCTGCAAACAAGTAGTTTTACATACTAATTAATACTCTGAAGCAAATAGTATAATTGTCTAGTTTTACAAATAATTTTAATCCCAGTTTTAACTTGCCTGTGACTTTCAAAATAACAGTATTTACTTTTTTCATCTATATAATAAAAATGCTGAACAAGATATCTGTTTCTCTCCCTTTTTCTTTTGGCATCTGAAATTTCTAACAGTTCTAAATGTTATGCTATATAACTTATATAGTCAATCCACTTTCGTTTTTCTGGACTTTTAAATAAGCATGTTACTAAAAATGGTGGAAAGCTTCCAAAACACATTGTTTTAGAAAATTCAAATTCAAATCTGTTTCATACTAGGAATTGAGTATAGTCATTTCTTTATAAATTGAAGTCCTTTATTTCCTACCAACCATGTCCCTAATATGAAAGTAGTAAGTCAAATTCAGATATGTATAAAAATCTAGTTACTGAAAGTAAAATATAAAAGTCTATTAAACTTAGTAAATTGAAGCTTATATTAGGAAAAGATTTATTACAATAAAAAATTAAGTAGATCACATCTTTTTTGATGATCCTCTCCAATCATTGTATTTAAAAATATAGCTTCTTTCCTCTGTATTCTAGGTTATATACTTGCTAGGTTTCCTGAACTTTGAAAACTTATATACAATTACTTTCACATATATAATCAAGAAAAGGTCTCACTGATCATTGCAAACACTGATTTATTAAATAAACAAGTCCATGCTTATAATAGCATTCAATTTCTCACAGAGAAATCAAGAAAGAAATATTTCCTATCATAGATAGTTATTGACTGTCTTTGTTAAGTCTTCCAACTTATATTTCAGTCAAGAAGTCAAGTTAACTGGGAGCTCCTTTTACAGATGATGCCTGTGCTTTGGCCATTCTTCGAACCAGTGCTTCTTGTCTTTTTCTCTGAATTTCTTCAGGAGAATACTTTCTATTTTTCTCTTCTTCCTCTACAAATTAAATAAAATATAGGTATTAGTCCTATAAATTATGAAAGTTTTAATTTTTAGATTTTAATCACCCAGATTTGCCACACTGGTTTGGCCATTAAATCACACTAAACTATTAAATATAAAATCCCATGTATAGACGTAGTGCTCTAGACCAAAAGAAAATCAAGCAATGATCAATCTGTCCTTATCTGATGCACTCTTTTCACAGAATGATAAAATTAATTTGATTGTAAAAATTGTGCATTCTGATAACCCAACAAATAATTCTTCTGGACAATGACATCTAATACATAAAACCTACAAACTGTGTGTTTTAAAAACAAAATGGTACTTAAAGATTTATTATTTATTTATGCACACAAGAACTAGGGTGTAGGCCAGAGGTAGGGGAGCAGATTCACCAGAGACAGAGTGGGGAGCAGAATAGGCAGATCTACTGAAATACACTGCTGAGGGGAGCAGTGGGTGAGACAGGAGAGGTCTGCCGAGTAATGTGGGTTAGCTCCTTGGCTGGGGATCAAACTCATGCTGCACTGGCTTGATAGTGCTGAGACTTTAACCCTGGCACCACCAGGGAAGCCCCCCAAAGTGGGACTTTAAATGTTATGTAAACTTTAATAACAGAGTAGTCAAAATATAATCAATTAAATGAGAAGAACAATAAAATCTTCAATTTGAGTATCTTTTTAATATACATAAAACATGAAGCATTCTGATATAGCCTTATGGCACATACTTCAGATAAACACCTTAGGAAATAGTGTTTTAATTTATATAAATGAAAATAGGAAAGTTCTTTATTTAAAAATTGTACTATTTTTTTGAGAACATCATATGATTGAGAAGTTCAGTTTGGCACATCTTCAAATGTATGTACTACCAAGAAGCACTACCAAGGCTCCCATAGGCCCCCTCCACACTTTGCCCTCCCATCCTACCTCCGTTTCTGGTAGCCTCAGTTCTATAGTCAGGTTTCTAGGGATTCTTTTGGTTTGGTTCTGTCTGTTCCAAGGATGTTTTAGTCTAATAACACAACCAGTTTTACCACTGCCAAAATACTGAGTTCTAATAAAATGAATTTAATGCCAAGTTAAATCACTTTGAGCTAAAATATTAGATAATCTATTTAGGGCTAAGAAGAATCAAACTTTAAAATTAGTAAACCTGTTTTTCTCATTTTAAAATTAAGTTTAAATAGTTTTAAAATTAAGACTATTACAATAACACATATTTTAGTGATCCTGTATTGGTAAAAGTGTAAAATCTGTCTTTCAGAGAATTAAATAAGAAATTGTGCTGGCAGAAAAGTATTTATATTGAGCATCCAGACAAGTTTGTAATTTGTTATAAGACATTTCGTTTCTTAATTAACAAAGATATTTGTCAAAAACATATCATCTGCCTCCCATTTCCTGGTAAGATCAGAAGTGGGAGAGGGTGTTCAGGGTGAGAGATACATATTTTGAATAAATTCCCCAGGTGATCCTGATGCCTTCTATTTCCTAACCTAATTATCATAGACTGTAGCTATTTTTGCTTACAGAAAGATACAAGATAATTTATAATTAGTTTGACTAATTATCTAATATTTTAGTCTCAAAGTTTAGAAACACAAGAAACTCAGAACACACACACAGACTTTACACTTAATTGACCAAAAGTTTCAAAGGAAAACAGGTTAATAAATGCATGAAGATGGAAAACATAGTTCCCTAAAATTGGCCTTATGGTTGGCTTGGTGATATTCAGGAAAATAATTTCAAATGATGTAATGAAGGCACACAGTGAAAACTTAATTTAGTCATTCATTTGTTCCATCAATCCTTCCTTTAACTCAACCTGCAGTAAGAATACATAGCAGAATTTCAAACTATTGCAAGGTTAAAAGCAAAAATAGTACTTATATTTTACCCTAAAACATGGGCCAACATTTTTTTTTTTCCCTGAAAAGGTCCAAAGAGTAAATGTTAATCTTTCAGGGTCATAAAATCTCTTGAGCATCTTCTCACCTCTGTTACTGTAGCATACAAACTGCCATGGATAATTTATATATAAATGATGTAGCGGTGTTAAGCTTTGTTTATAGCTGACTAAATTTGAATTCCATAAAATTTTCAAAAGTCATGAAACATTATTCTTTTCCATTCCTTCAATCATTTAAAAAATAAAAACCATTTTAGCATGTCAACTATAAGTTAAACACTGCCTTAAAGCAATGAGGTAGTTAAGAGTGTTTTTATTTTATTGTCTGAAGAGTACCTTGCTACATACCAAAGTAAAAAGAAATGGAAACAATAGAAAATATAAACAAATACTAAGTACAAGATTAGGCACTATCAGTAAACATAAAGGAAAAATTGATAAGGTAAACTAAATGGAGTCTATACAAAATGTACATAGGATACTAGAAAAAAGTTTTGGGAAAACTCAAGTAATCTAGAAAGATTTAGTTCTTAATGAAATTATTACTATATGTAAATAAATCCATGCTGGGAGTACAGTTCACTTAATTACACTTAGTTAAATACATGTTTAAAAACTTAAAATTATTACCAGTTGATAATTTTTTAAGTTTCAAAATTTCTAGTTTTGGATATAATATAGAGAAATATTCACTATTAGTGTTAGTAAGAACATAAATTGGTATAACTGTCTAGGAAGATCTGGCATGCGCATCAAATTTCAAAACATTTTCTTATCAATTTTTAAATAATTAACAGATACAGTCACCTGAGCCTGCAGAAATTTATGTAAGGATATTCATTGGAAGGAATGTTTCTCAATGCAAAAACTGCAACCAAACTAAACTTCCATCAATAGAAACTAAGCTATGGTATACCACATAGTCCTTAAAAAGGATTGAAGCGAATCTCTATGTAGTAACAGGAAAAGATAGCTACCATATAAGTGATGGGAAACTGCAAAATACTGGATATATTATTTCATCTATTGGCATATACAGTTTTATATGCAAAGAAAATGCAACATGATACATATTTAACTGTTAATAGTGGCTTCCTTGGGAAATCATTTTGGGAAAGGGTGACTAGAGACCAACTTTATACTTCAAATTATTTTATATTGTTTTCTTTCTTTTTATGCAGCTAACATATATTCTTATAAATTTAAAATAAGGGCATAACGAGTAGAAAAGTTGTAGCAGTAGTGCCAACAAAAGTATAGCCTAGAATCTAGACAATGAAAATAGCAACAATCCAATGTGAAAAGAAACTAAGCCATCCTCACCATATACTATGGATTTATATAATAAATATGAATCCTTATCTTAGTCCAAGTGAGGAAAACTGATTAACAACAACTATAGTTATAAGCTAACACAGTAAATGCTGTAACAGAAATTAGTGATGGGTATTGGAGGAACTTCAGAGAAAGTGAATCTAGATCAATCTATGTGGTTAGAAACACTGTGTGTTTAACTTTTTTTACTGAGGTAACATTAGTTTATAATGTTTCAATTATGTAACATTATAGTTTGACATCCCTATCTTCTAAGTCTATATCACTGTGTTTTCTTCCCCCCCCACCCCCAACTGTGTTTTAAAAGCAAATGGAAAATGGCCAGGTGGATTTGGGGTATCCACATGTGGGTACTATGTTTGTGGAGAAGAAATAGCAAGTGCAAAGATTTGAGGTTGTGAGAAAGCACTAAGGATTAAAAACCACAAGTTATGCCAGATACATTCCCTTTAAAAAAAAATATAGTTATCAATGGAAAGCAAAATTTTGACATTATATTGCATGATGTTTATTTAAATATTTATTAAACATCTTCTAAGTGAGAGATGCTGTAGTAGGTTTAGGCATTCACTGAAAAAACAGACAGTAATCAACATTGCAAAACTTGTGATCAAAGAAATAAGAGGTATGATGGGAAAAAACAAAGACATACATAGCTTCTGAACTAGGAAATATCTTGTTCTGTTTGAGGAAATGAAAGACAGCTGATATAACTGAAGCTTTAAAGGTAAGGGTAAAAGAGGACAGGCAGGTTCATGAGAGATTATCCAGAGCCTTTTAGACCAGTTTTAAATTTGTATTTTATTTGAAATATGATGGCAGTCATAAAGTTGAATTAACACAGGATGCCGTATTTGCTATTTGTTTTAAAAAGATTATTCTATTTGAAGATGAGTATTGAAAGTAGACTGGTAAAAGAATAGCAGTAGCCCAAACAAGAAACACTGGCTTAGATACGGGTGGTAGCCATAGAGTAAGAAACTCTTTAGATGGACAATTTTGAGATATATTTTTCTGGGTAGAAACAATGAAACTTGTTCATAGCAAAAAGAACTGGGGAAAAGAGAAACTGGAAGAATGAAAGTAGACAGATTATGCTGAGTAATTACAATTCTAACCATCACAACTAACACTGAGTTTTATAACAGACTACACTAGTAAGATAATAGAATGCTCTCAATTTTCAAATATTGTTTACCTCAGTGTTATGCTAAACATAAGATTATTCAGATTTTAAGATGAGGTATTTAGTAAATCTCATACAGCAATACATATATCCAAAACAATTTTCTAGGAACTAAAAAATCCTTTACCAAACATTTGAAATTTGACTAAGAATCTGATGCAGTCTTTTGAAAACATGAACTACTCACTCTTGCAAAATACAGCATATCTGTAAACATCTCTTTAAGAATTCTAGTTAAAGTTCAGTTTTTTCTTATGCAAATTCAATACAATTAACTAGTTTAGCTACTTTTCAGGATGAAACTTTTTAAAGAAAAGCATTTCATACATACCTTTTGATGGTTGTTTCGAAGATTCAGAAAATTTCACCAAAGATTGCTGTTTAATAGCATCCCCACATAACGGGTTGACAACTTTACTCTTCTCTAAACCCTGTGTAATTTTGGTATCAGAAATACTTCCTGTTCTACAGTTTTGATTAAACTGAGAAAGAACTTGAGAATTCTTCATTCTCGTAAAAGTAAACTTAGAAAATCTAACTGTTCTATTAAGGTTGCTCTGAGCTTCATCTATTATGGTCTGACAGGATAGATGCTGGCTATGCAAATTCTTATTAGAAGCCATTTCTGCACGCATACGATCTGAACTCAAACTCGAACTTCTTGTAAGAACCAATTTGGAACTATTCATTTTTATTGGAACACTAGTGTTATTCCAAGAGACATGCAAATTATTGGCCTGACAGGTTGAGTTATTAGGGTATATAGTCAAATTTGTTGTAGCACCTAAAAGACTTGGAGAATTTCCACAAACTTCCCTTTTCTCTGTCTTCACTGATTTATTTATTTGTGGGCTATTTGTCAATGAAGATGTTTGCACTGAAATGCTGCTCAGATTCAAATGCTGGGACTTCACCAACTGACTTCCTTGTTTAGATATACTAAACCTATTTCTGGCTTCATGTTTGGAAGTGTTATGGCTCTCTTCTGACATCTTGCTGTCCTTCCTAATGTCTTGTTGCTGAGTTAGTTTTTCAATATCATCACATGCTTGGTATAATAAGTCATCATCTACATCATCTGCTTCCCAGGTATTCTCTAATTGATGACATTCTTTAATAATTTCATTGGCAAATGATGGATCATTCCAATCATCAAAGAAAGAGTCTAACTTTGATGTATTAGCCTGATTTGGGTTATGAACACTGGTTTTGTTGCCCAAAGTGGCAGAGTCCAAAGGATCTCTATTAGCATTTTTAAAAGACTGATTAAAACTGGACTTATTTTTTTGTTCATTAGAATATCCTGTGTCTAAAGTAGAGCTCTCTTCAGAAGCATTTGCATTAGAAATAAATTTAGTGTGCATATCTTCCTTTACTTTTGTCAGGTTAGATGCAATTGTACAATTTTGAAACGTTTCGTGAACAATAATTTTATTGAAAGATTTCTCAAATTTCATTTTATTTCCAGTGTAAGGTAATTTGTTTGGTTTATCACTTGGATTTGTTGAAAATCTGTACTTTCCATCACATGTTGATTCACTGTTATGTGTCTTTGAAGAAACATCTTGTAAAATTTTTGAATCTCTTAACCTGGCCTCTAGACTTGTATTATTCAGCCTTGACTTACTTTTATCATTGTTATTGTTAAAGGTCCAAATTCCTTTTTGATTAGCAATCTGGGTTGTTTCAGAAACTGGGGAAAGTTCAGATACTTTAATATTTTGCAAATCAATAGGTTCATTACCTAATAACTTTTCCCAATTGTCCTCAAAGTCACTGGTAGTAAATGCATCAATGTGTTTATTAAAAGCTTCTTCCTCCTTAGTGTAGGAAGTCACACATGATTGTGTTATTATGGGAGTACCTATTTGATGAGAAAGTGATCCTGGGGTTTTATTTGCCAGCTTTTCAGTGACCAGAGTTTCATTAGCAATGATTTTTTCCTCTTTCAAAACACTTTTCTTTCCAAAGATAGTATTATTGGTGTTCAAAGACACTTCTTGGCTTAACTGTCCACTGCATTTCTGAGTAGAACCATCAAAAATGGCATTCAAGGCTGCTTCAGCATTCTGGTCAAATGGCTTCTGACTGCTATTCTCATCATTCATCACAGGTATCATGGTGTTCTCTTTAGTTGGTTTCTTCTTTATTATAGCATTATCTACTTCGGTAACTATATCATATAATAGCTGCATTTGTACATTATCTTCATAATTATTTAAAGTCTCTGCTTCTGAAACTGTATGGATAAAATCATGATTTCTCTTGTGCTGCTCCTGAATCACATCTAGCTCTTCCATATTTTTATCAAATTGTTTTGCCAATTTCATAAGTTCTTCTTCTTGGTTTTGTGTTTTTAACCTATTAAACAAATGTTAAAATTAATGACTAAGTTCTAAAACTCATGAATATTCAATGTTTATTTACCGTATTTTACTGCTTAAACTTGAAATTTTAACAGTTCTATTATAATCAAATACACAATGTTACATCAAAACTATAGGACGTAAATTAGAACCACTTGGATACAGTCATAAATCAGATTATTATTAAAAATATTTACTCCACTGAATCTCAGAATGTCTGAAAAAGTTAAACTTACTTTGTACAGCTGATTTTTGCTCTTGATTTTCCCTTTGCTACACTAGGGGTACAAGGTATAGCAGTTTCACCAATCCACATTCCCAGCATGGAATTAGCTGTTGGTTTTCCATCCTTTGACAGAAAAGGGAAAAAAAGAGGAGTGAAAATAATCCCATTCTGCTCTCCCTCAACCCCCATTCAGAAGCAAGCAAGCAAGCAAGCAAGCAAGCAAGCTTTAACTAGATAGAATTATTTTTCTAAAGCAATACATTCTGGTAAGGTAACAGGTACTAAAAATATTCTAACACAATGAGTAGCTGAAGGATGAAGTAACAAGTCGCAAAAAAGGACCTATTTATATTTTAGAAAACATTATGAATTGAAGGTTTCTCATTTAAAAACTTAAACATTTAAGTTTTAAGTATTAACAAATGCATATTTAAGAGTAAAGGCATGTTTTTATCAAAAGAAAACTACTCAGTTGTCATTAAAGCAGTCATAAAAATAAACATTAGTATAAAAAATAAACTATGTAGCAGAAATCTTAAGACTTAAGACTTAAAGATACCTATCGTATTCTTTTGTATTAACTTTCCAAATTTTCCTTTACATCCTCATTACACTCTTTATCTAAAATTGAGCAGTTCATGTTAATCTGAATCAAATAGGATTTAGGTCAGTACTGAGAGATAAGAATATGATGCTAAGAACAAGGCAGAGCTAAGAAGAAAAATAAGTAGAAAAAGCAGACAAAATAAGTTTAACCAGTATTAAGGCTAGGATAGAGCCATTTTAGTGCAAGGTATATTTCCTATGCATTTTAGTCAGATGACCACACCCAAAACTGGGCAAATGAGGTTTTGCAGTAGTTCAAACCCAACCAATAATCAAACAAGTTAACTACCCAAAATGAATGTAAATATTGCATAAAGTAAAAATATTAACAGTAAATTATGATACTCGAAAGCAAAAACTATTCATGATAGTTTAGCATCAAACAAAATACCAGGCACAAAGAAGATGCCAGTTACATTCATTTACTAGAAGGTTTAGGTAAAAGATCCTTACAGCTCGGTGATTTAAATTTCCAATCAATCAACAAGCAGTTTCCTTATATGTCCATTTGAAGCTACTAAGTTTTAGCTTTGCAAAATATTTAAGAAAATCAGTTATTTCACTTTCAGATTCAACATTTTTCATCTTGTGTCAACAATAATCCAGGAATAATAGCATCCTTAATGATTTAAATATAGACTTTTGATCCATTTACTAAGTAATTTTAAAATTCAGCTATTAGACAATAAAAGTATGACAACTTTCTATATTCAATTATATATATGTGCAATATGTATTTGTATAGTTTTGTGTTATATTTAAAAATCACCTTCATACATAATTATATAATTTATTGATTCCCAACTACAATCCAAGTGCTGTGTAAGGTATCTAAACACATTACCCTAAAAAATATACCTTGCAAGGCTGTAAAAAAATGATGGCAAAATACATACCATCTTCAAATAACAACATTTTATAAAACATATCCCTAAAGAAAGTAATATGACCTCCAATTAAAATGAAAGGGCATACTGTTTTTAAAAAATGTTGCCTCTAAAGATATTAAAGTAACTTAAGCAATTAATTTGAGGGTAACTCACCTAAGAATAAACATTAGCATGTCACTCTGAGAACATGACACGCTTTTAAAAGACCCCGATAGTACCAAAGATTTATATTGCTTTAAAAATGCTCAGTTGAAAAGGGTAACATTTAAAAGCAACTAATTTCACCATATTTTTTTTCTTTTACACAAGTTACCACTTGCACACTGCTGCCATTTCTTTATGTGAACTATTATTTCTAGCCCACTTAGGTAAAGAGTCCAATAATTTACTCAACTATCTTTTTATCACTATTTAAACTGGCTAGCCCAAACACATTTTATTATGCTTCTTTTATGTGAAACCCACAATTAATGAAGATCTATTGTTAACTTATGAAGTAAGCAGTATTATGGCATAAATGCTATTTAACTAATGAACCATATGTAAAATGAATTTTTATGACATGACAAACATGGAATGCAGAGCTAGTAGCAACAGAGTTGTTTTGACTGTGCTAGTTGTACTTTTGGATATTTTATAGCCAATAAGAAAAACTTTATTTCCTGTCTCCTCCACCTTGATGACAGTGATTCCTTCTAACTAGTTTGGACCCATGCCACGTACTGTTTATGGTCAATACATACTCATTCTCCAGGTTCTTCCAACAGAGAATTTTCTACAGAATACTTATCAGAGAAAAGAAACGAAGCAAAATTTGGATGTTTTCTGAATTTTAATACTGTTGAATAAGAAAAGGAGAGGAAAGCAAAATGGTTCAGAACAGAGGCTGACTTAAACTTATATTTTTATTTCACTCAAACACTAAAAAAATAAAAGTAAGAAATTTTGAAGATGGTTCTCACATGATAATTTAACTATCATTATGAACTTTAACAAAAACTTAAATTTAGTGTTTTATAGTTTACAAAGAATTTTCATCTAATTTAATCATCATAAACACTGAAAAGAGCAAGAGTTATAATTCTAGTTTATGGCTGAATGAATTGATGTTCAGAGAAATTAACTGAATTGCTTAGGGTGACCCGATACTGGAGGCTGGCTGAGAATTAACTCCAAATCCAGCGCTCTTTGCACTTTTTAAGTGTTTCCTGATTATCTCATCAGTCAATAAGTACCGAGAACAGCTTCACTGAGGAAAAGATGGGCTAGAGACAGTAAGCAAATACTAATCACAAAAAAACCTTAACAGTTTGAATTATCAATTGATTCTATTATTTTAATAAAGTGAAAAATGATGCCATATATTGTTAAACAACATTTAAAAAGTAAACATAAAGCTCTAGTCAGCAATCGTAACTCTAAAAATTAAGATACCTGCTTAGGAAAGTATATATTACGAATTTTATTCATTATGTTCCTTTTTTTCAGAACACATATTTCAGTAGTAGAAAAGGTAAAAGAAATCTCTGCTGCTCCATTTTGTAAAAGAGAACTGTAAAAGACACCAACATTTTTCATACAAATGAATTACACGGGAACTAAGTCGCATATTTTTTATTATTTTAAAATAAACTATAAAGTGAGTGGTATTTACCTGAGGAGCAATACGGTTAACAATATGTGAGATTTCATCAATATCTGTGATGTAAATCTGTTTTTTTCTTTGTTTACCTAAAAAAAAAAAAGGAAAAGAGTTTCCATAAACTGTAAACAAAAAACCCTTAATTTTTAAAAATAAAGACCACTGTTAGAACACTTTTCATTAGCACAGCTTAGATCACTATACACTCTGGCATCACAAACATACCATAGTAATATGTAAGTCTCCCCCAAATCTGCTATTCCTGATACTATAACTCAACCAAAATTCTATAGTTACAGTCTACATTCATTTCAAATATTTACCAAGATAAAACGAGTTAACAACAAATTACCTAACTGTTTTGTCATTGGAGAATTTTGATCCCAAAAGATATCATTCAGTCCATCTGGATCATTAGGAGAACTGAAGGTAGATGACAGCAGGTCCATTTTCAGCACTCTCTCTGGGGTTTCATACCTTTCTATATAAAATAAGATTAAAATAACAATTGTTGCATTTTAAAGTATCACTTTACTTCACAGTACCCCGTATACTTTTTATAGCCCAGCTGTAAAAGTTTTTCTGATTATTACTTTAGCCACAATTAAAATGTTTCACATAAAAATTCTTGTAATGCTTCACACATGTGACGTTGCAAATTGCAATTTACATTAAAATAATCTAAAAGCTCTATCGATGTAAAATACTGTGTAATCTAGTTATGAAAATTCATTACCCATGGAAGTTGGGAGGCTTTGGGAACCAACTAATTTACAGGTTCATTTCAAAATCCAAAGTATACTCAAAGAAACTTTAGTGAAAGTCTAGGTTTAGACCCTTTTAAGCAAATCTATCCAACTTACACTAATTACTTCAAAAAGCATTAGTGATCCACTTCTTGGGTAAAGTTTTATACAGTGTTGCTTTTAAATTTCTACACAAATTTGTCTTTGTTTATTCTGGAATTGCTTTATGGGAGTAAACAAAAGACAACAAAAGTTTTATTTCAAGAACACGCTCTAGGAAAGAGGTTTTGTCTGTGTTCCAGTCCCTACCATGATTTACGAAATTTCATTCAAACGGCAGGGCAAAAATTCACCAGACTAAAATATTCAAGGGCACTTAGTTTCCCGCTTCAGGGGCTGCAATAAATAGGAACTTCCGGCTTATTCACAGTAGGTGAGCTATCACTGAGGCATTGAGGGTAGCGGTAGCTTTTTATGTGGCCCCTTTTCTAAAGCAAAACAGGGCGAAAAGTTTATGGGGGAAATCATTCCTCTGGGAATAAGCTGAAGGCTGCAGACCAACCAGGTTATTTCTCCTCGCCATGTCATTGCTGATGAAGGGAGGAGCAGCCTAGATATTAGCCAGCCTCCTCTCAAACAGGTAAAAACCACGACTTTTTCCTGTGGAGGGGCGAAAAGTGGGTGGCAAAACCTCACGCGGCAGCGCTGAAACTAGCAGAGCCGTGCTCGAGCCGTGGGGAGTGGTGTAGGGCTCCTTTTGGACTCAGAAGCCCGCAGCCCAGTGGCAGAAAACACTTGCGACTCCACCCCCACCCGCACTCCCGGCTCGCCCGGTGCAAGCTGGCCTGTGGGGCTGCAGCGCTGAGCTGCACAGGCCGCGCGGCTAACGTCTCACCCTCGGGGTTACTTTTACTGCACGAAGCGGCTGCCGGAGGCTGCTCTTGCTGCGGCAGAGGCACGGGAGGTCCCTCTCCGGCCTCGCGGAGCCCCAAGCCGCGGGCCGACCTCAGCCGCCTCTTCCCTGGCTCGACCACCGAGCTGCATTCCTCAGCCGCTTTGCGCGGTGTGCTCTTCAGGCCAGGGCTATCCCCATGTTTCCTTCGCCGACTCATTGCCTACGATCCCCCTCCACCGGCCGTTTCTCTATCACATTTTGGAACGGGATTCGTAAGGCAACGACACTACGGACGAGACCCCACGCCAACGGCCGCCGCCATTTTGGCTGTTAGGGCGCTCGGAAGAGGCGCCTGCTGATTGGTTTTGCCCGGCCTGGGGGCGGAGCGGTTAGGCGGCGAAGGCGTGCGCTTCCGCAGCCGGCTCCCGAACTTGCTCTGGTGTGTTCAGACTCAGAATTGGGAGGAATTGACTTTAGGGGCCCTTATCTGGCTTTAGTAGGGGTAAGGGAGAGCTTGTGAGATGGAAAGAAGATGAAATCCACTGACTGAAATTACACATTCACATTCAAATTATTAGGGGTTTTAGTGTTTTCAAGAAGGGGTAATAAGAGGTATGGACTAAAAGGGGAGAAATAAAACATTTCCAGAAATGCTATGTGCTTAAGGTAACCAAAATTAGGAAAATCACTAAATCTATAAATTGATGTAACAGTTTTGCTGACAAAAGATCAATATTCAAAGCTCAGTAGTGTTCCAATAGTAACAACGTTGACGTTTTAAAGAAAAATGCGATTTATAATCGCATACAAGAGATCAAATAACTAGGAGTAAATGTAACCAAAGATTGTACACAGAAGTCCTAAACAAATCATATTATGTTGGTAGGGTGCAAGAATCAATATTGTTACAATGTCCGTTCTTCCCTAACTTGATCTATAGGTTCAATGTAAATCCATTCAAAATTGCAGTAGGGAGCGGCTGTGTGTGTGTGTGCACGTGTGTGTGTAACGTTTATTTTAAAATGTATATGGAAATACAAAGGTCTGAAAATATCCAAGAAATTCTTGAAGATCTCTTTAGGAATAATGAAATTGAATATCTATCTAGTATCAAGATTTAAAAGGTTATGATAATTAAGACAGAGAGGCAATAGTGAAAAAAATAAAGAAATGATAGAAACGAAGTAGAAAATTCAGAAACAGACCTTAAAAATTACACTTGATTTAAGACAAAGATCACCCTCCTAAACAGTGGGGAAAGTACTTCTTGATAACAGTGTTTGCTTAATTTGATATTCACGTGAAAAAAATGAAATATAACCTTTATATCAAACCATACACTAAAACAAGTGCAAATTGATCATATATTTGTGAAAAGTAAAATAATTAACATTCTAGAAGACATACATTGTATTCATGACAAAGAATGAATTTTAAGTTGAACAAAAAGGTCACCAAACATAGAGGAAATAATTATAAATCTGACTGCATTGAATTAATAACTTGAGTTTGTCGGTCTGTCCAAAGACAACACTGAAGAGAATGAAAGGCAAGACATGTATTGGAGAAGGTATTACAAGATGTAAAATTAAGGCCCAGATACAAAATACATGAAGAACTGATAGAAATTACTAAGAAAATAATTGACCACAAATAAGAAAAATAGATCAGAAACTGTAGCAGGTTCTCCAAAAGAGAAAATAAAAATGATCAACAAACCAGTAGAAAGATTCTCTACCTGCTTGTAATGATGATAGTGAAAATTAAATCCATAATGTGATACTCCATTACTCCCATCAAAATAATTAAAGTCAAGGCTGACAAATAGGTCTATCAAGGAAGTAAACCAGAGATGAAACCAAGCCCCCAGCCAACATCTATGCTAACACTCCCTTTTATGATCTAAAAAAATGTAGTTTGAGGTCTCTGAGTTCTAGGTTTATCAGTAAACTTGGTATCTCTAAGAAACTCACCTTTACTCTTATCCTAAGGGTGAGGTCAACGCTTTCTTGTCTGTCAATTGGAGTCTCCTCTTCTCTGTCCTCGGCCTCGGGATAATATTCCTGGCTTACTCAATTATTCTTTAGAATTTATAACCATGTGAATTCTCCATAGGTTTGTTATTAAATTGATTATTATCCCTTTGCTAACCTATCTGATGGTGATTTGCTTACTCTTCTTGCCTGAGCAGGATAGTGTAGGAGGATTTTTTTGTACACCAACACTGACGAAATACATTGTAGCAAATTCATACAATGGACAATTTTGCAACTGAGAAAAGAATAAGAAAGTTATTCCTTATTCCATGTTGATACAGAGTTTTCCAAAATACAATTAAAAAGGCAAAATTGTGTGTGTGTGTGTGTGTGTGTGTGTGTGAGAAAGAGAGAGACAGAGAGAGAGAGACAGAGAGAGAGAGAAGGAGAGAGATAGCAATAGCCCATTTTCTCTCAGACCTGATATACTAGCAATTGTAATTGAAGTCACCTACCATCATCTCTCTCTACTAGGGAACTTCATCATCTGCTGCATGGATGACTTTTGTCCCACCAGGTGGCCCCAATCAGGTAACACTGATTGAACTAGATAGAGGTGGGCACTTGACTTTAGGAACAAATTCCTAGGTTGATTTTTCACCTATTACTGTTACAGAAAAATGTGTTATTCTTGGAGAAAAAATATTTCTCTTGGAGAAATGAAGTATGAATTTGTTAGAAGGTCTTGTGAAAAACCATAGAGAGGAGGGCCAGAAACTATGAGAAAGCCTGTTGATAGTGAAACAGAAAAAAGCAACAGGGTTATGCTGGCAAAGAGGCAGTGGAATATACATTATAGATTCCAGGTATTTGGAAACTGAACATCCACTCACCACCAGTAACTTTAAGGTTAGTTGTATTGTAAATCTAGGCCTTTTCTCTTTAAATGAAAGACCTTACAGTAAGCTTCCATTCCTTGAGCTAGCAATGCCAGTTAGTCTATATTCCTTATATCCACAAAAGCCGAACTATAACAAAGCTTGGGGTCAAAGTTTATTGTCTTTTGTTTCTCAGTTTTTATTAGGATGCACAAATTAGGAATACAGAAATGCTAACTGCAAAAGGCTTTTATTTTAAATGCTGCTTGCAAAGCATGATGCCAAAGCCATTCTTAAGGACAAGCTGGTTACTGTTAACTTTGGCAAAATCACACCTAATTATGTTTAAAAGATTTGAGCAATTTTAAACATTAAATTAGACTTATAATAAGTTCGATTTTTAAAAAATTACTTTGAAAAGTTCAAAATAGAATGTATCAGTTCCATTTAAAGGTAGATATGGGAGCTAAAATACTTTAATGAACCATATGGACTTGAGACAAAACATTGTAGGCACTTTAATTTGAAATCACCTTTTTTTTGGATCACAATTTTTTGAATACATAAAAGTTTAAAAAGTATGGAAAGCATTTGTCTTTCCAGCCTGTACTCCAGAATAACATTTCAAACATAGTTTTACCAGTTTCCTCAATTTCCTCACTTCTCAGCCTGCAAATGCACTTCCTTGGTAGCCTCAAACATGTGGGTTAGTCAAATATCTTCTTTCTTAGGTCCTACACCTGAACTCCTGAGAATGTTAGAGAGGTTTCTAACTGTGCCACCATGAACCTGTAGTAACCAGGTGAGCGTTGAGTGGCACACAGTGCCACTGAGCAGTACAGCTTGTACCTCCATCCACTGATATAGAGATTCTACCACTTTCTACATAAGAATAGATACCATGGGGCCTCCCAGGTGGCACAACAGGATAAGCTTAGCTCTGTGGAGCTCTGCACAGCTGCGGCTCGAGTTCAATGCCTAGCCAGGGAGATTCCCACACAGCGCAGCAGACCTCTCCTGCCTCGCCCACTGCTCCCCTCAGTGGTGTATTTCGGTCCATCTACCTATTCTGCTCCCCACTGTGTCTCTGGTGAACCCTCTCACCGCCCCACACCTCTGGCCTGCACCCCAGCTTGTATGCATAAATAAATATTAAAAAAAAAAAGAATAGATACCATGATAGAAAGGAAAGGTTTAACTACTAAGAATGGGCATATGATAAATCTTACATAGAATTTCACAATAGAAAAATAGATTTGCAATGCATATCTATCATCCTGTAGTACTAAGTATACACCCTAAAATCTTTACTGCAATCAAGATAATGAAAATATCCATTATCCTCAAAAGCTGCTGACCCCTTTGTATTACTTTTGGTTGTAACATGTTTATGTGGTTTCTATTTAATTAATGAGTTTTTTTAATATATATTTTTATTGTTATTTATATCTTTTACATTTTGTATTCCCCTTGGGTAGCCCACCACCAATTCACCCGTGATCCATCTCCGTGGTCCCTTGTGTCCTTTTCTACTCCATTTTGTGCCTTTATCCTCCCCCTTCCCCCACCCCC
>PVIJ01008251.1:0-75777 GCA_004024925.1 Scalopus aquaticus
TATAACAGGACTATAGGGAGGCTGGGTGGGAGAGAGACACTCAGCGGTGGGGGGGGTGGGGGGAGGGGAGGATAAGGGCACAAAATGGAAGAGAGGAGAATACAGGGGACCATGGAGATGGATCACGGGTGAATTGGTGGTGGGCTGCCCAAGGGGAATACAAAATGTAAAAGACATAAATAACAATAAAAAAATAAAAATAAAATAAATCTGCTATGGTCTTATATGAACAAAAAAAAAATTATAGATGTATTCTCAATGATATCAAAAGTATCACACTCAAGAAAAAAAGACTTTAAGAACAAAAAGTTGTAAATGTATAAAGAGGATTCTTTTCTGTATTGTTTATGCTATAAAGTTCTAGATTTTATAAAAATAATGAAACAATTTTGCAAATGAAATGGAGTCAGCAATGCTCATTGTAGAGAACCAAGTGAGTGAATTAGAAGACTAACTTAAAAAATTCTCTGAGAATTAAGGAACAACAAAAATGATGAGCAAAATGACAGAAATACTGAGAGCAAATCCAGAAGAAATGATAACATATTAACCAATGTTAGAGAGCTAAGGAAGAAAATAATAACCAGTGGTATAATTTCAAAAGACTCTGATGCAGAACAAAAAAACTAGGTAGCAACCCACATAATGAAAACTGCTATCTATACATATACTTCTGAAATTGTTTAATTCAACATAGAGGATATTAATTTTTTAATTATGTTAGTATCAGACTTCTCCTCATCACCATGGCTTTCAAAAAAATAAAATGTGCAACAAAATCTTCACAACCAACAAGCTAAATATTGTTCATGTTGAAGGGCAAAAGAACAAACGAAACAAAAAAACAACATTTTCTATTTTCAGACTTGCAAGAGTCCAGATAAATGTCCTTCCTAAGAAAAAAATACCACTGACCAAAAAAATATGGCATAGAGGCCATCAAATAGTTCATAAGTAAAGATGAAAGTAAAATTTGTATTTGATGTCTAATTCTTAACATAACATAACTATTTAAAAATCAAATTTTTATTTAAACAAGACAAAATATTTAAAGATCTATAAAAATATTCCAAAAACCCTTGGTTTTTCTAGTAAAAATGGGGAGGGGAAGGTTATACACAAGAAAATTCTAAAAATTCTGTTTTTTCTTGACCAAAAAAAATAGTAGAATAGGTGATTTTAAAAGGTAGTAGTTATCCATGCAAGAACTGAGAGAAAACAGAAATCCAGGGAGTAAGTTCAGAATTGGGCCACAGGACATTTCTGAACCACAATAGTCAGCTTAGAGAGAATCAGCTTAAAGAACCTATTAGTAATTTGTATTGCAACCCTGAAGGGCTGTGCTCCAGGAGAAAAGGAAAATCATAAGCAAACAATCCCCATGAAGAACACTGCCCAGATTCATTACTACAAGTGATTTAAGATGATCTTTCTCTGGAGTCTGAGAAAAGTGTATGAAAATCTAATCTAGAGAAAGTAAAGTCATTCTAGATCTGTTTAATTCTATAAACATATTTTCCACATATGATTCCAAGAACACAAAATTAAACAAATAAAGAAATAGAGAAGGCAACTAACAGAAACACCAGACAGCACAAATAGACCTACAGGGATTCCAGAGGTTTAAATGTCAGACAAAGATTTTGAAGTATGCTTGGACAGGGGTAGGAGGTATATGGCAAATGTCTGTACCTTCCTCTCAGTTTTACTGCAAGCCCAAAAACAGCTCTAAGAAAATAAAGTCCATCTGAAAAAATGGCAAACAAGATCAGTGAAATAAGCCAGAAGGAAAAAAGAAAAATATCAGATGGTTTCACTTATAGGAGGAATATTTGGGGGAATATCCCCCAAATAAGAGATCAGGAAAAAACTAATAACAATAAATTTTTAAAAATTAACAGACAACTATAAATCAAAGACATTCTGAAGGGGAGGGAAAGGGATCAAAACAGGGGAGTGAAGAACACAAGGGACTATGGTGATGGTGCACAGGTGAATTGGTGGTGGGAATTTTACAAGGACTACACCTGAGAGGAAAAAGCATGCATTGTACAAAAATGAACAATGATGTAAGACATATGTAAATAAATAATTAAACAACAAAAAAGAAAAGGGCCTCCCTGGTGGCGCAACAGGTTAAGTCACAGCACTATGAAGCTATCTGCAGCCACTGGAGCACGAGTTCAGTCCCCAGCCAGGGAGATACCCACATGGCGCAGCAGAGGCCTCCTGTCTCACCCTCTGCTCCCCTCAGCCGTATACTTCAGTTGATCTGCCTGTTCTGCTCCCCATTCTGTCTCTGGTGACTCCTCTCACCACCCCACACCTCTGGCCTTCAACCCAGTTCTTGTATTCATAAATAAATAAATCTTAAAAAAAAAGAAAAAAATGGCAAAGGAAAAATAATAACAACAGTAAGATTAAATAATAACTATGCTTACTGCATTCCAAGAGTTAAAAGACAACACTGAAAATTTTAACAAAGAAATAGAAACTAAAAAAATTTCACAACAGATTTCCACAACTGAAAAATACAGTTCTCAAAATTAAGGCCTCAGAGGAAGACTTTTAAGAAAAATTAGACGCTGATGGTTAAATAATTATTGAATTGGAAGATGAACTGGAATATAATAAGAAAAAACAGGGGGAAAATGATTCAAAGACAAAGAGGATACAATGAGGGATTTTAACATGCACTCAAATGGAATGCCAGAGGAAGAAGAAGAGCTGGGAGGGAGCAGTCATTCCTCTAAATTGATGAAAATCATCAGCTTCATAGACCAAGAAACAACATGGTAGCCATAAGACAATGTAACAGCATCTAAACCACTGACGTAAATCATCACAACCTGAGAATTCTCTACTAAATGAAAAAAAAAAATCCTCCAAGAAATAAATGTTAAATGAAGATTTTGCAGAAAAGAAAAACAAAGATAATTTACTATCAGCCTTTCACTGAAGGAAATAATAAAGTATACTTTTCAGGAAGTATTTTCAGATGGTAGGCTGGAGTTGGAAAAAGTAAAGTATCACAAAAATGGGAAACTGAGGAAAGTTAGAAGAATAATAGTAATGTATTGTGGGGTTTCAAATGCACAGAAGTAAAACACTGAAAAACAGCAACACTTAAGCCCAAAGAGCAAAAACTAAAGATTTTGAAAGTTTCTGCATTATCTGTGAGAAATATAAAATGCCAATTAACATTAGAATTTAAGATTAGTGTGTATGTTGTAATCTTTAATCTGTAAAAGAAAAGGAAATACAAAAAGGAAAATGGAACAATTTTCTTAATAAAATGGCAAGAAAGAAGAAAAAAGATAAAGAAGAATGTAGAATTGCTAGAACAAAGAGAAAGCACATTGTAAATGATAGTTTTAAACCCTAATAGATGCATAATTATATTAAATATAAATGGTCTGAGTATTCCAATTAAAACATAAGGGTTATCAGACTGTATCTTTAAAACTCTATCTGTATGCCATATGCAAACACATATCTAAAGCTTATAAAGACAAAAAAGTTGAAAATAAAATGATAGAAAACAAAATGCCATGCAAACATTATCAAAAGAACATGACATACTTCTTTATTAATATCAGACAAGGTGTTCTTAAAAGCTAAAAATTTTACTAGAGTTAAGAAGGGAGACTCTTTTTTAGTGGTAAAAAGATTAATTTCTCTAGAATATACATAAAAAAAAAATCCGTATACTCTTAATGTCATATCTCAAATTATAAAATGTAAAAGTTGATGTAACTATTATATTGACATATCAAAAAACAAAAATGACAAAATTACAAGGACAAATATACACATTCACAATCAGAACTGAGATTTTCACAAATTCCACTCAATGGACTGAACAATTTGACCAAAACATTAGCAATACTAACTATATGAATATACAATTAGTAATCTTGACACAAATCATATAGAATGTTGTACCCAACAATTACAGGATATAGCTGTTTTTAATATGCACAAAAAACTTACCAAGAGTAGACACATACTAGGTGATAAGGCAAATCTCAACCCATTTTAAAGTACAAATATCAGAATATGTTCTCTAAAAATATAATTAGTCTAAAATAATAGACAAAAAGAAAATCTTCACGTTTGGAAATTAAGAAATATACTTGTAAAACAAAATGTAAATTAGAAAATGTTTTGAACTCAACAATAATTAAAAGGTTACATATTAAAATCTGTGGGATATGGCTTTGTGCTTAAATTTTAATTGATATACTGAATTTTAATTGATATACTGAAGGAAGGAAGGCTGAAATTTAATGAACTAAACACTCATGTCCACTTTTTAACAAAAGGAAAACAGGAAAAGGAGATGGAAGAAAATAATAAAGAGCAGACATAAATTAAATAGAAAAATCCACAAAGTCAGGTGTTAACAAGTACTTTTAAAAAACAGAATAAAACCAAACAACTGGTAAGATTAATCAGGAGGGCCTCCCTGGTGGCACAATGGGTTAGGCACAGCACTGTCGAGCTATGGGTGGTTGTGGTGCGAGTTCGATGCCCTGCTGGGGAGATTCCCACATGGCGCAGCAGACCTCTCCTGCCTTGCCCGCTGCTCCCCTCAGCAGTCTATTTCTGTCGATCTGCCTGTTCTGCTCCCCACTCTGTCTCTGGAGAACCCTCTCACTGCCCCACACCTTTGGCCTGCACCCCAGCTTGTACACAAAAATAAATAAATCTTTAAAAAAAAGAATAATCAGGAAAAAAGAGAGAAGGGGATAAATATAAGAAGTCAGGGATGAAGGAGATAATCACTACTCAGCTAAAAAGGGAAAGGAGTATGAGAACCAACCACAAAGGTAAATGTGGGTACTGGACAGTGTTTTGTAAGATGAAAACTTTATGATAGTAAAATGGGTATTTACTTTGTAACTCACTAAGGTATATATAATTTTGGCAATAAATAAATTATAAGTTGAATGGATAAAATATAGAAGGAAAACAGAAAAAGAAGAAAGTCAAAAGTGGCCAAAACAAAGCAGAATTAATTTGACAGTTTTTATATGTATGATTCACTATACTAGGGGCCAGGATTACACAATAGTGAGAAAAACAAACATCGCTCTTTCCATCATGAACTTTATAGGAGACAAACGTTAAGCAAATAGTCATACAAATAAATTCCAAACTTGAAGTCCTATGAAAAAAATATAGAGAAAATACTAGAACATAAAACAGGAAAACCTAACCAAGCCTTAGATGTCAAGGAAGACTTCCTATAAGAAGGGACATTTGAAATAAGAGTCAAAAGCTGAGGATGAATAAGTGCAACAGGGGGATGGCATTCCAGGCAAAGGCTAAATAGTATTATGAACAGTTTTTTTTTTTAATATGAAACATGGCACATCAAGATCTGTAGATGGCCAGAATAAGGAAAGCACAAAAAACAAAGGTAAGAGTACTAAAATATCAGCAGATGTCACCAAAAAAAGCATAGCAGTTAGCTGCATTTAGTGTAATACCGAAAAAAAAAATCATCACATAGTAGGACTTGGTGGACATCCCTAGTATGGAAGATAAGCATTAAGAAAATTGTTGTAAAATCACATCAAGAAATTAAAAGAGGAAGATTTATTTCAGTAGAAATCTTTTTCTGTATTAGAGAATTATGCCTGTTCGAGGAATTGTGAAGACTTAGTATATATGGTCCCTACCTGAGGAAAACCCCAGCATCATTAAGCTTAAGTCCAAGAAAACAAAATTATGGAATACAAAAAAAAAAAAAGAGTAATAAGTGAAGAAATAAACTGTTGACAATTTATTATACTTAAGAAAATATTAAAGATATGATGCCAAAGAAAAGAGATACAGTATAAGAACACAATGACATCAAAAATCTATATAAAGAATTCAATTAATTAAGAGACCAGTAAAGAAGAAAAAAAAGTGACTACGTGCTTACCTTCTTCAAAGGGGAAGCTATAATAATTGTTTAGCTCTAGGCATTAGTAAAAAAAAATTATCAGATGTATGTTAAAACTTAAGGATAACGATTACAAAAATAAGAAACATATATAATTATCAAAATGCTAAAAGAAAAAAGAAATGGCACTCAATAAAAAATTGATCCCAAGGAAAATAAGAAAGCATAACAAAGAGAAAATATAAATTATGATATCATAAGTAATTTCAAACATATTAGTATTCACAATATGCACTGACACAGAAATCCATGTAACATCCACAAGGAGACCTTGAGACTTCAAACTACCTCTCATGTTATGACAAAACCAAAGAGGATCTAAGGAACTTATTTGATATAATTTAAAAGCTTTATTAATAGGTATATGTGTTATTTATAAATATATACTTATTCATGTAATATGGATATCAATTTGTGCTCTCCAGAGACTATGCATTTTTCAAATATCAAGAAAATAATGATCAGACATTTAGTCATAAAAAAAATTAAGCCTAGATATTTAAGGCTTAATTTCTGACCACAGCACATAGAAACTGAAAAGTTAAAACAACACAATGGATGCCTTGGTGGTGGGTGTGGTGTGACATACATCTGAAGAGGTGTGTGCCTATACCTCTGAATCATATGACATGTAAAGCAGTGTTACTTTAATAAAAATACAGTTAAAAAATGAAAGTTCAAAACAACAAAAAGAGAAACAAAATATAATATTAATTTGAATATGGAAATTTAAAAGCACTCTTCTAAATAACTCTTGGGTAAATGACCAAACAGCAACTGAAAATATGTTCTGTTTGGAAAATAATATCTTAATTAGATGACTACAAAATAAAACTGCAGTTAAAACTGTATGCTGGAAAAATTCATAGCTTTTCCTTTTTTATTATCAAAAATCAAATGTGAAAACAAATAAGTTAAGCATTCACCTTAAGAAGCTAGAAAATTAAGACCAAATTAAGTCCAAAGAAAACATAAATATTTTAGAAATAAATCTGGTGAATTTGGTAAGATCTTGTAGTTTGAATATCAGCATACTAGGACCCAGATATTACACATCTAATTCCTTATCATGGACAGTCTTTGGCATGAATGTACGTGGAGACAAGTACCAAAAAAAAAAAAAAAAAGTGTAAAAGCAAAGCATGAGAATAAAACAAACTAAAATAATTCCAATTTCCACTCACAATGAAATGGATAAATTGCTTATGCATGTCTATCTTATATCTGTATATTATATAATATATTAAATACAACACATTTTCAAATAATTTTGTACACATATATTTGAGTATACATATATTCTTATAAAGAAATATTGCACTCCTGTAAAAATGAATTTCATTAACAAAGATTAAGTCTCAAAGGTATAATGTAGAACAGAAAGCAAGGTACAAAGAACACAATTTGACTTCAATTCTATAAAGTTCAAAACAAAGAAAAATCAAGCAACATGAATTTTAGGGATACACATATAAGTTACAAAGCTGTAAAGTTAAGGAAGTGATTAACCAGAAATGCAGAATAGTTATCTCATAGAGAGAGGGATGGGCATGCGCTGAATGGATACACAGAGAACTAAAAAGTCATTTTATATTTAAAGCATGTAGTTTGTATACTCCGAATATTATTATTAAGTTATTCATAAACGTGTATTTTTGCTTGTATATTGTACTTCATAGCTAAAAGGAGGAAAAAATAAATGAAAGAATAGTGATAAACTAGAAACTGATTAATATAGAGCAGAAAACAATGAAAAGGAAAAGTAGGGCTAAGAGTTTATTTAAAAACTTCTGGGAATCGACACAAAAGACACAAAAACATTAATCCAAAAGGACACACAAACCCCTATGTTTATTGCAGCATTGTTTACAATAGCTAAGATATGGAAACAACCCAGATGCCCAAAAATAGATGCCTGGATCAAGCATGTGGTATATATACACAATGGAATACTATACAGAAATCAAAAAGATTAACTCATGCCATTTGCAGCAACATGGATAGAGCTACAAGGGATCATGCTCAGTGAAATAACCCAGAAGGAAAAATAAAAATATCAAATGGTTTCACTTATAGGGGGAATACAGAGGAACCAAACAAGAAATCAGGAGGAGAAAATAACAACAAAATCAAAATAAAAGCTAGCAGGCAACCAGAAATGAGAGACATTCAGTGAGGAAGGGGAAGGATAAGGGTTCAAAATGGGGGAGAAAAGAGCACAAGGGACTATGGTGACGGTTCATGGTTGAATGAGTGGTGGGTAACCCACAGGGAATACACAGTAATGTAAAGATAAAAAATATATATATATATATTTTTAAAAAATTTTTCAATATAAGAAACAAACTGCTAGCAGCCTGAAATTAGAAAATCAACAACAAAACAAAACAAAAAAAGAGAATGCAAAGAGCCACAGCCTTACAAAGAGAAGATCATGACCAAATATATGGAAGAGATATTTTGGAAAAACACAATAAAATTATTTGCGCCTCCCCTAAGAAACATTAAAATAGGGATAATATAATGGGTTTCTTACTAAATGTACATTACAAAAAATTACTCCAAAAAGGTATATAAAAAAATAAATCATTAAAAGTACTCTCAAAATTGTCGAAGAAAAACTCAGACAGAAAATACCTTAACAACTAATTTCTTTTAGAAACGATTCAAAGGAAAACGTAATTAAAATGTTGTATAAACAATGCCTGAAAATGGAGAAAAATAAAAGATTAATCAATTACTTTCATGAAACCACCATCATCCTGACATTCAAAATTGAACTAAAATAGTACACAGACAAGGAAAAAGCCAAAGATACCACCCACATTTATAAACATCCGTACTAAAATTGTAAACAACCATCACAAGTGACTGAACTTAACAAAATAATAAAATTAAAAATACAGTGTCATCAAATATGCTTATTTCAAAATATGGAAAGTTAGCCTTAGAAAACCAGTAGCTAAATTACTCCAAGAGATGAGGAGGAAGATCACCTCAGGGTGTACAAAAAAGTACCTAATGAATTATAACATCCATTCCTTGTTTAAAAAAAAATAGTAAAGGAGGCATAAGAACTATTCATTACCAGGAAAGATAATATCCACCTTTTACCAGCAGTCACTGTCTAAATTAATGATGAAACAGAACAGTTTTACTAAATCAGAAACAAGAAACAAGACACAAAGACTAGGTATCACACAGTTATCTGGAGCTTTCTGAAAGCCCTCACTAATAAAATAAGTGGAAAAGTACATATGTACAATTAATAGAAAGAAAAGGCAGTATAATTTAATGATGATGTGACCACCTAAAATTCCAAAAAGTAGCAGATAAAATATATTAGAATGACAGGAATTCAGAAGATGAAAGGTAAAAAACAGCAAAACAATACCTTCTAATACATAAACAATAATAAATTATAAATAAAAGCTTACTCACAAAATTGATTACAATGTAAACTATCTAGTAATAGGCAGGATTTTAAAAAGACAACTAGAAATCTTTATTAACACACTTAAGGAATTTCTATTAAAAAGAAAGAAGTATTTATTTTCTTGAATGAGAAGACTCAAAATCACAAATATGTCAACTTCCCCAATCTATTGCTATCTTTTACAGAAAATCTCATTAGGACTTTATTTTGGAACTTTATCAACAGAAATAGTCACAAACATTTGAAGAAAATAATTGTGAAAATGGACTCAAATTAACAAATAATACAAGCATTCTAAAAGCACAATCATTAAAACTATAGAAGAAAATGGAAAGTCCATAAACACTCATATTACTGTATGCAATAATTTCATCGATGATAAATCTGACATTTCAAATCAGAGGGAAAATAATGAATTATTCAATGAATAGTGTTCAGACAGCAGATTAACAATGGCAGAGACCATAACTCTACTTCACACCATTCAGCAAAACAAACAACAGCTGTATTAAAAGGGCACTTAAATGTGCAAAAATTATGCCCTGAAAGAAACAAAAAAGACCAAAAATCAATGGTTATATACTTCAGCAAGAAAAAGGCTTTATCCCTACTCCAAGAAGGGAAAGAAGTGGGGAGGGCAGGGAACAAGGAAAGAGGGAGGAAGGATAAAAGACAAGAAGGAAGCATAAATATGTATATATTTAATCTAATATAAAAGTTTTACTGTTTATTTAAAATTAACACCTAACCAAAAAGAAAATTTTTGATAAAGTGTCTCATAGACAAGAATTAAATTCATTCATAGTTTTTAAAACCTTTTATCAATAAGAAATGAAAACACCTCTCAAATTGCATTTTTTGACAATGATGCCAGTGGTGCCAAGAGCCTAGTGAAATAAACATGCCAGTCAGTATAAGCAACGTTTTTGTTTTTTTTTTTTTATGGCATGCAATCCTTGTTGGAGAGCAACTTTGCAGGATCAGCAAAAGTCCATTATAAAGGGGCCACTCATTGATCTTCCATACCTAGAAATATATCATAAGAAAATAGCAGCTAGATATACAGATATTTATAAAGAAAGCTTAACTATACTACCATTTTAAATACCAAACAATTCAAAACAAGATAAGCACAGAATCTAATATACTACAATAAGGTGATAATTTATATGGTGCAGCATATTAAAGCTAGTATATAAAGTAAGGAAATAATTACAAAATACTAACATATTGTGAAGTATGGCTATAAAAACAGTAAATCATTTGATAAATTCTTCCATATAATCTGGAATAAGGCTGTGCATGTCAATAATACAAGGGTAGCATCAGCAAAAAATTTTTCTCCTCCATAAAAGCAATAAGAAGAATAGCAAAAAATGCCAGAACCAACTTTTTCAGAACTCTGGAAATAAACCAAAGGCTTACAGTAATTCAGAAAGCATTTATTCAAGTAAAATATCTGAATCTCAATACGAACAGCAAGTTTCGTGATGTTTTAACTTGCCCTATTTCATACTTGGCCCTCATACTCTATGTTACCTATAAAATAGAAAAAGAAGAGAAAGGAAAAACCCATACAAACTGAAGAGAACATCTAATCAGATATTCTAAAAATGTCAGTAGACTGAAAGTGGCAAGGTACAATTTAACAGAAATCATTAATAACATGTATCAATAATTACACACATTTAGACTAGAAAAAAAAATGTTGTAACAGGCGCCAGGTCCACTACTGGAAACTGTGTGAAAAGAAATCTAGGAGGCTTTAATTGACTTCAAGATTCCTATGATCCAACCAAATAACAAGACAGCTTTTAAAAAATGCTAATATTGTTCACCCATAAAGACGATATAATGACTATAAACATGTGTGCCTAACAACATAGCTTCAAAATATATAAAGCAAAAAATAACAGAATGGAAAGGAGACATACACAATTGTACAAGAGTTAGAAGCTGTAATAACCTATGTTCAACAATGAATGAAACAACCAGATAGATCATTGAGGGAAGAGATTATTTAAAGAACAATATAAACTAACTATATCCAAAATACATAAACAAAATGTTGCACTCAACAATAGCAGATTATACTTTCTTCTTAAATTGCATGTAATACATTCTCCAGGGCAGACCACATGGTAGGCCACAAAACAAGCATTAACAAATTTTAAAAGATTAAAATCAAAGTGTTATTCCAACCATAACGATATAAAATTAGAATAACAGAAAGAAAACTCACAAACATGTGACTATTAATTAGCACTCTTATGCAAGCAGTGGGTCAAAGAAAAAAAATCACAATCACAGGGAAATTAGAAAATATTTTCAACAAATGAAAAACATATCAAAATTATGGAATGTAGTGAAAGCAGTGCCCAAAGGGAAATTTATAGCTGTAAACATCTACATAAAAAGTCAAAGATCACAATCAATAACTTAACTGTATACCTTAAGCAACTAGGAGAAAAGCAAACTAAACCCAGAGTTAGCTAAAGTAATAAATAATAAAGATTAAAGTTGGATAAACAAAATAAAGACTAGAAAAGCAACAAAAGAAAAATCTACGAAACCCTAAGACGGTTCTTGGAAAAGAGCAACAAATTGACATAGCTTTAGCTAGACTAAGAAAAAAATCAGAAAATGCAAAACCTAAAGTCAGAAATTAAAGGAAGGACATGACTACAGATCTTACAGGAAAAAAAAAGAAGTATAAGAGAATGTAATAAACAAAGAGCACTGTTCATGTAGGTTATGCAATTTGTCATGTAGGTATGCAATAATGGGTAACAGAAATTATCCAATGGCGATATAATGGGAAAATTCCTAGAAATGCACAAACTACCAAAAACTGATTCAAGAGTAAATAGGAAATCTGAATAGACCCACAATAAGCAAGGAGATTGAATCAGTAATCAAAAATTCCAAGCAAAGTAAATGCCAGGAACTGAGGGCTTTACTGGTGAATTTTACCAGATATTTAACAAAGAATTAACACCAATCCTTCTCAAAAGTTTCCCAAAAATTGCCAGAAAAAGTCACTATAATAAAAGAATTCTGCTGACCAGTATCTCTAAAATACATAGATGCCAAAAAGAAAAAAAAAATCAACATAATACCAGCCAGCCAAATCCAAAAGCATATTAAAAAGGCAGAAACAACTCAAACGTCCATCAACAGAGGAACAGAAAAAATAAAATGTGTCATACATATACTATGCATTATTATTCAGGAATAAAAGGAGTGAAATTTTGATTACACAGGTGAGTGAGCCTTGAAAAATGATTTTTAAAAAAGTATATGGAATAGACCATAATCCCATTTATATGAAATAACCAGAACAGGCAAATCCATATGACAGAAAGCTCATTAGTGTTTGCCATGTGCTGGGGAAATGGGCAATAACAACTTAATGGGTATGGGATTTCCTCTTGGAGTGATACAAACTTTTCAGGAATAAGAAAGTGGCATTTGTAAAAAATATTAAATGCCACTGCACTTAGTATTGATTAAAATAGAAAATTTGGTTATATATATTTATCACAAGAAAAAAGTAAAAATATATATGCAAGTAAAATTTTGATACTCAAAAAAACTAATACAACCTCTAATACACTTATTCCATTATTTTTTTTCTCTTCTACTTTACTAATTTTTGCTTTTATGTACATTTAGTCCTTCTTTGTGGTGTTTTTCATACATTTTACAGTTCTTTTTCTAACTTTTTTTTAAAGATTTCTTTCTTTTTTTTTTTAAAGATTTATTTTTTATTTATACATACAAACTGGGGTACAGGCCAGAGGCATGGGGCAGCAAGAGGGTTCACCAGAGACAGAGTGGGGAGCAGAACAGGCAGATCAGAAATACACTGCTGAGGGGAGCAGCGGGCGAAGCAGGAGAGGTCTGCCGCGCCATGTGGGATTCTCCCTGGCTGGGCGTCGAACTCGCGTCACCACTGCTGACAGCTCCACAGCTCAGCGCTTAACCGCTGCGCCACCGGGGAGGCCCTAAAGATTTATTTCTTTATGCATGCAAGAGCTGGGGTGCAGGCCAGAACTATGGGGGGTGAGAGAATTCACCATAGACAGAGTGGGGAGCAGACCAGGCGGACTGATTGAAATACACTGCTTAGGGGAGCAGCAGGTGATGCAGGAGAGGTCTGCTGCGCCATGTGAGAAGCTCCTTGGTCGAGGATCGAACTTGTGCTGAAGTGGCTGAGGATGACTTCCAAGTGCTGAGGTTTAATCCCTTGTGCCACCAGGGAGGCCCACTTTTTCTAACTTTTCCAGCTGTATACTGAGTGTATTCTTTATTGTGTTTAAGGATGTATTCTTCTAAGTATCACTGTACCCACTGCTCAGTTCGAAGACTATTGCTTTCATCCATGTTATTTTTCAAGTATTTGTTTTGCAATTGAGGTCTAAATGAATAAAAAGCCCAGTGTCCAAATACGAGACAAAACCTTTGCTGGTGAAGCTGAGACTCCCTATCAGTGATACATGTAAAGTAGGATATTAAATAGACCAGAGCTATCCATGAGAGAAACACCAGCAGGTGAAGGATAGGGAAGTATATCTGATAAAAAAAGAAAAGAAAAAAAGAGAAAAGAAAAGAAAAAGTGATGCATAATCTGGAGGGGTAAAAAGCCCAGAGCCTTCTGGAAATGGAGAGATTTCTTCCCCAGAGTGTCTCTTCTCTTGGTTCTAGGACTACATATTGAGGCAGACGCAACCCCGCTTAAAGAAGACACTCCTTAAATAAGTATGCAAATAATTGGTTGATTACAAGGACCAAGCTGTGGTGGAGAAGTACAGGATGCTCAGAGAATACAAGAACAGGGAAGTCTCCCCAGGTCTGGTGGTCAGGGGAGCCACCTTTGGTGAATCCACTACTGAGCTGCAAAGTGAAGGGAGAGGAGACCAGGCAGGGCCAGAGACCTTCCAGGCATAAGAAACAGCATGAGTAAAGGTCCTGAGATAAAGGACGTTTGGAGGAACTGAAAGGAGGCGTGGGTTTGGGACACAGAGAAGAAAAGGAAGAGTGGGGTTAGCTGAGCCTGGAAAGGAAGGCAGACAGGAGTCCACTCACATTAAATATTTGGGACCTTTGTCTCAGAGTGCCAAGAGGCCATTGAGACTTTGGGAAGAATGACATATTTAGAGCTACCTTTCAAACAATCACTTTGGATCTAGGATGAGAACAGAAGATGGCAAAGAGGAAATGTTCACAGTCCATTTAAGAGTCCAGAAGGGAGAACAGAATGCCTTGGACTAGGACAGCTGCAGAGCAAAATGGAGTGACCTAGCAAATGAAACTGATAGTTGTTGATGCCTGAATTCACTGCTCTTACCAACATGTGGAGTTGCACAAGAAGGCGGACTTTGGCTCACCATAACAACGCATGCTCCAACAGCCAGGATGCTACACCTAGGGGGAGGAGGCTGCCCTTCAAAGTAGAGCACCTTGGAAAGTTTCCCGGAAGGAACTGGGTGATCATAAGTGAAAGATGTATACACAGGGATAAGAAGCAGACTAAGGTGGTCCAACCTCTAAGACTGTGCTGAAAGCAATAGAAATGCCAGGTCACCTGGGCAACCCAATGTAAAATACCTAGGAAAGGAAAAATTATATGTGTGTGCACAAGTGTGTTATGTGTTATTTTAAATCTCAGTTTTCCTCTCTTTTCAAGTTGTTTCTTAGAAAAAAAGTACAGTGATAAATTGTTATCTATTCCAGAGCTTGGTATAGAGATAGTGAAAAAGGAGTATTATATATCTTTTCCTAGTTATTTTAGCATTGGCATCAATGGTTCTACTTATTTGAATAGATTGTCTTAATTTTAGTAAAGATTAGTAATGTATTTGCTCTTTTAGTTGTGTGTGTGTGTGTGTGTGTGTGTGTGTGTGTGTTAAGTATGCAGATGTGAATGAAGAATCTGGAGTTATTTGTCTCACCCTGGGAAGCCTCGCTGTTTTGAAGACAAATCCACATAACCAGTGAGCCACTGCTAATCAGGCACCAAATTGTAGGTACAGTATGTGATAGTAAAGAAAGAGTTTCAAAATCACCATTCTTACTCAGTGAAGTAAGCCAGAAAGAAAGAGAAAAATATCGAATGGTTTCACTTATAACAGGACTATAAGGAAACCAAATAGGAGAGAGACGATCAGCGCGGGGTGGGGGGGGGGGGGAGGCGGAAAAGTGCACAAAATGGAATAGAAAAGAACACAAGGGACCATGGAGATGGATCACGGGTGAATTGGTGGTGGGCTACCCAAGGGGAATACAAAATGTAAAAGACATAAATAACAATAAAAATACATACTAAAAAAAAGGATATAGCTATACATTAAAAAAAAAATCACCATTCTTCCAGTTCTAACAATGAAGAGATTCAAATGCCATGTTAAGGATGGATGGAGGGATGGAGGGATGAATGGATTCACAGATAGAAAATGGGGGAAAAAATGCATTGTGACTCATAAATATGCCAAAAGGGTGAGAGTGACCAAGTCTTCTCCTCAGTGCTGTAGTCTGAGGATAACCAACACCAATGCCAACAAATTGGTTCTCCATCATATTTACTAAGGCAGAGTCATGCCTTAAAGCACGCAGACAAACATCTACTGGGACAGATGCAAATGGAAGATTTCCCATCCTAATTAATTCATTTCACAGGAGACCCTTTCTCTCACATGCCCACACACAGGCTGACCTATGTATTCATTCTCTTAAACAATATCACATACACAACTGTGTCTTCATGCTAGAAGCATGAAGGAGATTTTCTTGTTCTTAGTGAAATACTCACAATCTATTCCTGAGTTTCTGTGTAAAGCACAGGTACTACAGAAATACTACCAGTTACAAAAGGAGAGAAGTTAGGAGGGAAATCTTGGCATTTTATAATTTATCCAAGAGATAAGTAGCAATACCTCACATGACTTAGCTTCAATCTTGGTTCTATGATCTGGTGTCTGAGCTTCAGTATCTGAATCATAAAATGGGGTTAGCACTAGCACCCACCTCACAGGAAGGACTAAGTGAGAATGCATATGAAAAACTTAGTGTCTGGCACACAGTAAATACTTGTTAAATGCTATAAGAATTGTTTTATACAAGAACCATATGAAGTTTCGCCTCAATAACCTCTTTGTACATCAACTAGGATCAGAGAATAGACTTTTTTCAAAATACATATAGTAATTTATTAAGTCAAAACCCAATGTGGTTTCACCAGTTTCCCCTAAAGGCAATACCATAGCCCTGGCCACATAAAAGTGGAAAGTGGAGGGTAAGAAAGCACAGATATGACTCAAGATAGCAAAAATGTCGCCATGCCCAACATGGCAGTAAGAGGTACAAAAATCTAAGGCTTTCTACTTAGTACCCAAATATACTGGGTTATCAGAAAAGTCATGATACATTTTTACTTGAAAAACATAAAAGAAAATACATCATGATTTTTCCAACAACCCAGTATATAGATTTAAAGAGAACACTACATCTATAGTTTGAAGAAGGCTCATGTTTTTGCATCCAAAAGGCAGTTTTTGTGTGGTTCCCTGCCTGTGACTCAGGTCCTATGCCACAGATCTCTATGTGGATCATATTTGTCAAAGTGAATGCAGTTTTATGGCAACACAGACAAGCAAATAGAGCAACGTAAATACCAAGACACTACAAGTTTACCCCTTTACCTTTTACTGCAAGAAGTATTTTGGATTCCATATTAGATCTGACATCTAACAGTTTATGAATTGAGTTTGGATTCCCAGGAAAAGTTTAGATATCAAATGCCCCCTATAATGTCAAGGCCTGTGATGTCAGTCGGTAAGGCTGGTCCTGACCCCATTCTTCATCAACAGAGAAATAAACAAGATTGAAGGCTGTGCTAAGTCTCACTGGCCTTCTTTGCTACATTTCGCATAAGAAAGCAATAATGGTATCGAGAGTCTCAAGGTTCCTCTACAGAATAGTCCAGGAAGATATCACCTTGATCTCATGTATGACAGACTCAGATTTTAGTGAAGGCAAAGAGTTTATTTTAGCATCTCAAGCATTTGTTTCCTCCAATAGAGTAAAAGAGGCCCTACTTTTGATCACTTGTTGGAGATCTTGGTGATAGACTAAGCAGATGACTTCAAAACTCTATCCAACATTCAGCAATCCTTTGAATATAAGACTATCTTTATTGATAATACAAAGCTGAATGCTGTGAGTTTTACATATAGAAACCAATGTCCACTCCAGAGTTATATGTCCTTAAGAAAAGTAAAAGATTGAAAATGCCTTCACATTTCATATAAAACAGATTGTATAGATACCTGAGACAATTAAAACTTTCATGTAAATAAAAGACCTGAATACACTGATTCTTTTATTAAATAGATTGCGTTTTACGTCTTGCACTGTGCTAGGTGCCAAAGATGGAACAAGACAGACAGAATCACTGCTCCCACAAAACTTATAGCCCACAGGAAGATTAAGAAAGTAAGACAATAAATTATAACATGTAAAAGTTAAGTGTTATAAGGCAAGAAGAACAGGGTCCTGTAGGAACCCAAAGAAAACCCTCCATGAGCCAGAAAAGTGTTGCCAAGAGTAGCATCTATCTGACCTAATAGATTACTAGGAATTAAGCAAAACATAGCAGGACTAGAAATGGAGAGTGCCCCAGTAAGCACACAATTAAAGGACAGTGCATGGAATTCTCAAGAAACTAAGAGGAAATCTCTTGGGATAGACTATAGGCATAGAATACATGCAGAGTAGGAGATGAGAAGGGTGACATCAAGAAGATCTTATACATTACTTTAAAATACTTCATTGGGTAACACACATGATACAATAGGGATTTAAAAGGGTTGTTGTAAGTACAGTATGGAGAAAATTTGGGCTAGATGTAGTATTACCAACTGAGAAGTGATAGAACGACCCAAATGCTGGGACTTGTCTCCTGAATTAAAGTGACCAGAGTGACTATGAAGAGAAAAAGACAGATTTGAGAAATATGCAGGATGGTGATTCAACAGAATATACAAGGTGTCCAGGCAAAGCAAAGAAGCCATACTTCAAGGGAATGAGGAGTGGATGGCGGTCATACTGAGGCTAGGAGCCCACAGGAAAAGCAAGTTCTACAAAGGAAGATCATCAGCTCAACCTGGGATATTATGAGCTTAGAAGAGTACAGGTGGAGTCAGAGGGATAGTTCTGGAACTCAGGCAGTCTAGGCAAGTGTCAGAGCCAAGGAAGTCAATCCATATGGTCACTGCAGCACAATGACAGAAGACCCATGGCTCAAAGTTTCAAAAGAAGCTCTCAAGTTTAAGGAATAGGTAGCAGAAGATCAGGAAACAAGACAACCGAGGAGTGGGAGAATGGGTGGAGGAAACGGTTTCTCAAGAAAAAGAGGTAGAGACCCCAGGGCAATGACAGCCTCTGCAATATCTCCCTGCGTGTGCTCCTGTGCTGCAGGCGTACAGGGGCCCAAGGGAAGTATCAGCCTGATGGGACTCAAGACCCAGCTGCCCCAAGGAGCTGGCAAATTGCATATGAGACTTCAAGGGAGGCACCGAAAACCTAATGCAACCAGGGAGACAGATGTATATTCTGGGGCATCCAGAGAGATAGAGTTGGCAGTCAGTGAACGGACAGAACTGAAGGTGAAATACATGGGTGATCCTCTACCCAGTCCCCCTTTGTAGGGTCAATGTGCCATCCCCTCAGCTTCTGGAAACAGCCCACTCTTAAAGATTCACAGACATGCCCCGCAAAGGGACCTGCCCTCCAACAAAAGGAGCACCAATGAGCAGCCCCACAGCAATGACTGGATGATGAAGAGTTACAAGGCCCAGTTCCTTGGCCACATTTCTGAAGGGCCATCTCAGTTCTGGAGGATCAGCAGAGACCTCAGTTTTAATCTCACTGTAGGTAGCTTCACCATCTGTCCAATCCTGCTTTTCCCACTTCCTTACAGGTTTGTCTCCCAAAAGCACTCCTCAGTAAGCCCCCTGGAAACCACTGTCCATTTCTGTTCTATGCAGCCTAACCCACAATTGGAGGCAGATAGCGACTGGCCAAGCTACTGGGACTAGAGTAGAGATGACAGAGCTGCAAATGGCAGGGGCAGCTGCAAACCATAGAGCGATCATTGTGTATGGGGGTGTGAAAGGACCTCTGTCACATGCAGGACTTAACAGAGAATGGCTACTCTCAATCCAGTGGTCACCCATAATGAAGGACAATGGCTTGAATGTTTCGATTTGCCTTAAGGGACTTTTGTTACCTAATAAATCTATACACGATCTGGTGGGAGGCAAATAGAAACTTAAATTTCAAGGATGATCTGATGGAATCTTCTTAGAACATGGAGAGTTAACACTATGTGGGAAGCTGTATAGGAAGTTCACTCAAAAGAAGGCCTAAAATCACCCAAAAGGTGGCCTAAAAGCACAGGTTTGGATCATTTCTTCACCAAGCATTTACTGAAAGACTGCTATGTACCCAGCAAAGTACCATAAGTTGGGAGCACAATCATGACCAACACAGACCTGGTCCTGCCCTCACAGAGAGTGGAGTTGAACAGAAAATGCTTTTCCTAATCAAAATGGCCCCAGGAAACCTAACATATAAAATCAGATACACATGACAATTTCTTAGTGCAGATGTCTTTCATAAGTTTAACCCAGGACACTGATTATTGAGTTAACTCGTGAAAACGATAAAACATATTTTGATTAACAGCGACATTCTTAAATGAGGCCTGAGGATGTTAGCTGTCTTCCCCTAACAACCAGCCACAGCAATGTATTTCTTCATTTGGGGTTGTGTGTATAAAAGATAAGAATCTTTGATTTGCTATGAAGAGTAGTTTGGGTAGTATCAGGTTTGGTGTGGTTTGGTTTTATTATCTAATCTTGCAATCTGAAGATATTCTTCATTCTAACTGATCCTGAAGTCTAAAAGAAGAGACACAGGAAATGTTTATCCTATAGTTGAATCTCTAACATAAAATAACTGCTCACAGCCCTTCTCTCAAACTTAAAAGTCAGAAGCAAAGGACCTAGACCTCTCAATAAACCAGAACACAACCTTTTATGCAACAACATAAGGGGACAAAGTGTAAACTATTATCACACACTGATTATGACACCATGTCTAGAATATTCACCAAGCACCACCTTCTGAGCCTTGAGCGGCACTTGAGTGGGGTGTACTGCATTGTAAAGCATATTTGACGGTACAATTTTATGAGCAGAGATAAGAAGTGGCCTGATTTTATAAGAATATTCCACTCTCTATTACTTAAACAAGTACCTTTACCAGAAGTTCAAATACAAGTCCAGGATGGCAGAAGAAGCTATATTCTGAGATTTGCTCCAAAAATAGGAGTTGATCTTATTTAACATACTAAACATACTAACATACTAAACATGCAGTTTTAACATACTAAACATGCAGATGTGTTCAAAGTGTGTTCTATGTGCCAGTGTGGGTGCTAGGATTTTTAGTTATCATATTCTGAACACAGTTTAAAGGACAGTTGTGGCTTCATCCCCACACTTTTAGAGACCTAGTTGCCACACAGTGAATATTTGATTTTGGGATTTTTAGATAAATGACTGTCTTTAAACAAATATCATTTGTATAAGCTTCATGGTTTGTTAGTAAGGTCCCTTGAGAACATAATTTTTTTAAAAAACACTGGAGCAGAAGACAAGGATCTGAACATCAAAGAGGAAAATTCCCTGATCAAGAATCTGAGACTATCTGAGAATAGGGTGGTGGCCCACTGGTGGGGGAATTCCTGGTATGTGGCCCAGAGCTCCAGTCCTGCAGATGTTTCCCTAAGGTCTCCATGCTGACACTTCCCTGAGTCATTTATAAAGCAACGTGGTGATGGGTCAGTACTGGGGGTTCCAAGAGAGATGGTGTGACTGGAGTCAAGGGGGAATCACTTGGGAGCAGTGACCTTTACGGTAAGAGAAAGTGGGACATAAAATAACAAAGCAGGTCCTTCCTCTGCTCGGCTTCCCCTCGTTCTAAAGAGAACAGTCACCACCCAGGGCAGAGATTCTGCGCTCAGTAGTTCAGAGACTCCCCGGCAGATGACAGACTGTGACAAAAGGCGTGGAGTCTCTCATTTGTACAGACTGGATTCATCACAAATTTACTAGGTCAAGAATTCCAGATAAAGAGTTTCTGCATTTACCTGCAGATCATAAAAAATACAGTGGGGATCCATAGCACCTTCATAAACTGCATGCTGTTACCAGAATAAAAAGCACAAAAGATGTCCATATTGGGAGAAAGATATGACAAAGATGCATAAATTGGACAAAAATAAAATAATAAAGCAATGGCCCTCCAAGGTTCTCAGGAACCTATGGTTTATAAAGTTCTAACCAACCGATGGTTCCTTAACATTCCCTTTGGAGGAGGGAGCTTCCATCCACAACCTAAGGCTAACTAGGCAAAGTCAGAGGGAGACAACCTGCCCAGAGAGGCAACAGGAAAGGTGGATGTGAATGGGAGGAGCTACCCCTCCAGCCCCATCACTCACTCCACCATCAGAGCAGGAGTCTGACTCAAGGGAGGGGTCAATTTCAGACCCAGGAGAAGCTGGCCTAGAGGTCCAGCACCACATATACCTGCCATCCAAGCATGGCTTCACAGAACATTTCCAGGGCGAGAACATCAAGGCCTGGTGGGGTCCCTGTAACTCCAGGCTTGGCCCCCTCCACACATGCACACAAACGCAGCACATCCACACATGACAACTACTAACAAGGAAGGTGTTTACTGGAAGAAGAAAGAAGAGTCTAACAGAAGAGGAGACTTCAAATAAGGAAAAGATGTCGTTTTACAGAAGAGGCCACTAGCGCTCAAAAAGCCTAAAAGATGAGTCTAGCCACACATAATTATCAAATGATGCTGTGTGGACAAGAATCCTAACTCTAACAATCAGGGTTCATCCAGAAGCGGAACCCAGGATATACAGATTAAGAGATTTATTGCAAGGAATAGGGTATATAGTGTGGGGTTGGCTAAACAAGTCCGAAGTCCATAGCACAGGTAATTAGGAAGGGCAAGCTGGAAATCTTCCAGGATCAAACTGCTACCCACAGATAGAACTTCTTCTTGGGGTAGGTCTCAGTTCTATTCTAAAAGCTTTTCAACTAACTGGATCAGGCCCAGAAAAATGACCTAGAATAATCACCTTTCTTGAAAGTCATCCAGTAGACCATAATGATACTATGTCAATCACATGTACAAAACACTGTCACAGCAATACCTAGATGAGTGTTTGAATAACTGAGAGCTGGAACAAGTTAAGTGGACACATCAAATACCATCATCTTCATTTATCAACAATGTCCTCCCTACCTCTCATCTCAGAGAAATGCTGGTATGAGAGAGCCTTAAAGAAAAACTTGATCTTGTCCTCAACTGAGCAACCTCGACAGAGTGTTCCTTGAACACATTTTATTTAGAAAGGTTCTGTAGGACTGTATTATACATGTTCTACTTTTTCCTCCAACTAAAATCCCTAAAGAGGTTGGACCCAATTGTCATAGATCAGCACAAGAGGGGAATATAGGATTTGTGGATACTCACTTCTTGTAAGAATTTTAGTCCAATAATTCACTACAATCTTCTCTTATTCATGTCATCCAAAGCAGTAGAGCATGTGTAGAACTCCATGTTCATCTCCACTCTGTAGTGGAGATGTCGGACCCATTCTCTCACTGGTACCCCTGGATATCATCCTCACTCCCTCCATACCATCAAGTCCATAACAGCAAAACTTATTTTGTTTCTTATTATTCTTTGTAAACCTGATCTTTTTTCTCTTTATCTAGCCTTTGAAAGTCTATATTTTCCCCATACTCAACATTGGACCTGCTGCACATTAACATACTATCCTTTGGCTTTAATTATTATCTATGCATTAATGATTCCCAATCTCTCTCTATATATCAGACATTGCTTCTGAGCTTTGGGCTCATGTGATTATTGCTAAGAGACAGCTAAACCTGGATGTCCCACAAATACTCCAAATTCATTGTCCTTTCCAGTGCCCCCACTTCCTTCAATCAAAGTTTCTTTGTGGGTTCCCTAAATCTACTATTGGTTCCACCATCCATGCAATAGACCAAAACAGAAACCAAGAAGTTATCCCCCAACTCCTGCTGTTCCCTCAATTCCTACTGTTTTACTGAGGGCAGAAGAAAACAGTTGGAAGTCATGTTTTCCAGCCTCCTTTACAGCTAGGTTTGACCACATTATTAAGTTCAGGTCAAGAAGATGAAAGCAGGATTGTACAGACCTTCCAGACAACTGTTTGTAGAAGACTCCACTCTCTTACCAAAAAAAAAAAAGATAGACGGCTAGCACTCCATGATTACCTTGGACCAAACAGTGACCTTGAGGACAGAAGACACAGCAAATGTGAAAAATACAGAAGGAGCCTGGTACCCGGGAAACAATAGCAGCATCATACCAACCCTGGGCTGCCAAAATTCAAGCATATTTCATGCAAAAAAAAAAAAAAGATTGTGCAAACCAATATGATTATATATTTTCTATCAAACACAGCCAAACATAGCCCTGATTGATGCACCAAACTGGTGTGTTTATTCTTCTTTAATCTTTCTATTACATCCATTTCTGTCTCTATTACCATCCCCTTAGTTCAAAACACCATCATCAGTTACTGAACTAGCACATTAACTATTCATTCTGTTTGTAGTCTTCCTTCAATCTTATCCATTACCCATTTCTAAAGGACAATCTGAGATTATGCATCATTAGCGTAAAAATGTCTACATTCTTCAGGCTGGTAATTTCACCTCTCAGAATTTATACTGAGAAAAATAGTAAGACACATATAAATAATTATGTTCATGGAGGTTAATAACTGCAATATTTATAATGCCTTACAAATGGAAAAAAGTTAGATGTCCAACAATAGGGGATTAGTTATAGACAAAATGGTGTATCAATTCAAGTGAAAATTAACCTATTAAAAATCATGACATAGAATTACATTTTAAGATATTATGTTCATCATATTTATCTTATGTACATATAAAAATAAATTGGGTCATAAAACAATATGTACGCTATGCTCTAAAATGGTTTTTGTAATTACCAAAATATGTATAGAAAACAATTTCTATTTTCTACCCCCAAAAAGCTAATATTTTAATTAATTCAGAATTCAAATTAGTATTTGTTGAACATTGTGTATGTCAAATAATAATTATCTTAGGATTAGCTTTTTTTTCTTTATACTTATTTTTAAAAGATGCAACAAGTAAACATAAATTGCTTTCAAAAACAAACAAATAAAAATTCTCAATAGGTCCTGCAAAGCTGATCTTGCTCATTTCCTAATTTAAACTCATGAGCCATCCTCTCCTCTGGGAAGCCTTTTCTCATTCGTCCAAGAGTGGATCTCCCCAAGTCCTATTGAAGCCATACTCTCCTGTACTAATACTTTTACCACTGTGCCATAAACTGCTCATTTTCTTAACTCTCATTAGCCTGTAGGCTCAAGGAGAGCACAATTTCATTGTTTTCCTGATATCTGGCACATATTTGCTGTTTGGCTAGTGTGAAATGACAAATGAACCACGGTGCCACAAATTCAGTTACATCTACACCTCTCTTCATCATCCAAGATATACAGAAGGACCCATATCTTTGAAATCTAAATGTCTCCGATACGTTTCTCTGATACATAAGTCTTTGAGTGGTTTGAACCACTCCAGAGTAACTGATCAAGTGAAAGGAGTTCTATAAACTCCTTTTAGGGACAGTTTAAATCTCTGAAAAAAATTATTATTAGCAATGAGGAATCATGTAAAAGTCTAGACATAAATGTCTATTTGAAAATAAGCCAATATCTCCCCACAGGAGGTAGTGCAAAACAACTTTCAGAAAGTGGGAGTATCAGGCCTCCCTGGTGGCGCAATGGGTTAAGTCACAGCACTATGAAGCTATCCGCAGCCACTGCAGCATTAGTTCAATACCCAGCCAGGGAGTTTCCCAGATGGTGCAGCAGACCTCTCCTGTCTCATTCGCTGCTCCCCTCAGCAGTGTATTTCAGTTGATCTGCCTGTTCTGCTCCCCACTCTGTCTCCGGTGAATCGACTCACCCCATACACACACACCTCTGGCCTACACCCCAGCTTGTATGCATAAATAAATAAATCTTTTTTTTAAAAAAAGTGAGAGTATCATATACCCATGCAGTATTCATTAGGTGCCTACTATACACCAAGGAATCAACTGAACTCAACCGACATAATTTCTTTGAAGATATAAATGCTGGTACAGAGATTCAAGAAGTTCTGTCACTGTCTGTTCTATTCTGCCAGTACATGCAAGTCCTTCACAGGAATTACTTCAGGCATTATTGGTAAGTGAGGGAATGATATTGCATAACAAGCAAGTTGCGCTGATTCTACATGATTTTCCCCACTTTGTTTATATTTTGAAGCAATCATGGGAAGGCACTCTTACAAGGAAAGAGAAAGACTGAACAATGTATGAAGAACATAGAACGAAGCTGGAAACACTCGAGTGCCTTTCTTTGATAAGATCATAGCTGATCGTAGCTCCCAGAAACACTAGGTTGGCCTGCCTGGAGTAGCTGCAGGTTATCGATGAAGAGAATAAGAAAATATTTCTCCCTACACAGATGGATGAAGAGGGCCAGGTTTAAATTTGATGAATATGTTCTTGGTGAGAAGTGAATATCCTCTTCGATCTACAGAAAGAAGGAAGCACATGTCCAATGGGAAGGCTGTTAAGGATGGACTGACAGGTTAAGGGCAACTATCAACCATATGGAAAATTCACCAATCTGTATGTTTTTATTATTTTATATATATATATATATATTATTTTGTTTTTGTTTCTGGTTACAAAGTCCTGCAGGTTTTCAGCAGTCAGTTAGTGCATGATTCTGCAGAACTTCCGGTGTCCATCTAGTGCCACAGCACAAATGTCTGTACTCAATCACCGTGGCAGAGTCAATTTTTAACCAAATTTCTTTGAACAAAACTAGAAGTATCCTATTACCATCACTTATTTTACTTGCAATGAAACGAAAGCAGTATTTTCGTGCACACACACATAGACCTATCAATCCCCAGAAAGTCACAGGGAACACTGCAGCCTTTTAGCATACTGTTTGCAGGTAGTTTTTATCGCGCGCTAACAGGTGGCGCGGTCCATTTTTGCTAATTTTTTAAGCATAAAAAAAGGATAAAAATAAACATTTATACGTTACCCGCATTCTACGGCTAGGCTATAAAAAAAACGTATTAATACGTGTCCTGCACTTCACTACCAGTCAACGTAAAACGTATAAATACATTTCCCACATACAATGTGTTAAAATAAAACTTTGGGTAGGATAAATAAATTGAACATTGACAAGTACACAGGAACTATCACTGTCAAGTCCATCTTTATAAAAAGTCAACTTGACCACTGCTGACTTGAGAGGCCTAGAGCATTCTCTGATGACGTTGGCCAATGAAGTGGAGATCCTCTCTGCAAGGCCAGCTAATCACTAGAGGGGGGAGTAAAACACTACCCAATGACCACCTGGAAAGTTAACCACGTGGCTAAAACTCAGATGGACTTAATCTTTCTGATGAGTGATGATCTGCCTTCTCTGAATAGGGTCTCCGTCACACTTCCTTTTAGAGAGAAAGGAGAGCCATCCACACACATAGTGTTACCATCACCAGACCACAATCAAGAGAAGAGTGAACAGAGGGGAACACTGAATACTAGTGTAACCAAAGTGGCCAGGCTCTTTACATGCACCCAATTCAGTCTTTTGTTTATGGATTCAGTCAACAAGTATTTGAATGTACAAAGACCTAGGGACACAGAGGTGGACAAGGTAAGCCAACTGGGCTCCTAATTCGACTGGTTATGTCTTCCTGACACCCAAACATCTTGGCAAATGATTGACTTACATAGTGGGGTTGTACACTCTAATGCCTGCTAGAATCAAAGAGTGAAGCCAAATCAATACCTGGTATAAGAGAGCAACAGAGCAATGACAAACTAGAGTTCACACGCTCCATCTAAAGGTATTCAAATCCATTTTCTTATCTACTGGCAAAAAAGGCAAAATACATAGGCAGCCTAGACCTGGCTCATAGGCTGCCATTTTATGTCCCTGTTTAGCAGAACATAAACCAGAGCATCCAAACCAGAGATAAGGACTTTCACTTTGTACCCATATACCTTACTCTAAGGAGATCAACCCACATTTAAGATTACCTTACAGGTGACGGTTATAAAACACTAGAAGATGATATGAATTCTGCTACAGGAGAAAGCAGAACAATCTATCAAGATCCAAAATTTTGGAAACAGAATTTGAGTCCATATTTCATTATGATTGAAGTGCACATGGACAAAGTTTTTGTTTTGTGGCATCTCTAAAATCAGCACCCATTCCTTAAATAATGCTACACGAAAAATGTTTACTTCTTTACAATTTAATTTTCCAAAGCACCAAAGAGAAGAAGAATATCTACAATCCAAAATGACCTTTTCACCATAAGGGGTCAAGGATAATGTCAGTAGACACACAGGTGAAATATATCAACTACAAATTTAACAGTCCTTACTAAGTCCAATTCAAAATGTGGTTTCTTGATTAGAGGTTTTAAAAAGCCATTTTTTATATACCTTAGTATTTAATTAATGTAATACCATAATTGAGAATATCAGGCTCTTTTTTTCTTTCAAGGTCAATCAATGCACTGGATATTCCAAGATCTGCCCTTAAATCAACATCCCCCATTTTTATACACACAACCATTTTACAGTTAGAACTATATATGCTAATGTAAAGTTAGCACTTCCTAATTGTTTTTAAAGCCAAATTTAAACAACAAACTAAATTCCTCAGTATATGTTATGGAATGTAGACATGGGCTATAATAATGTTGACACCGTTATATTCTCGTAATACAATTTAGCCCTTTTAGTAATGACTATGCAAATAATCTGCCACAAGAAAACTATTTTACATCTAGGACAATCACCTACTATCACAGAAGTAATTATTATTATTCTCCCGTTTATTGAAGTTCAATAAGAACTCCTGAAGTGCTAACGTAGTTCCAAGGCCGATGTGAAAACTCCCCTCTTAACAGACTCACCTGGCAACTATAACTACCAATGTGAAGAAGGCCAGTTTCAGATGAACATTAAACAAGAAATTATCCCCAGAAGGTTCATAAGTTCCAGACTTGAAATGAAGAAATATTGACAAGTCCCAATATGTCTTCATAATGCCTTCAAGAGGCAACTCTTCACCCAGGCAAGGGCAGCACCTCTAAGATGACTCAGTATCAATGGTTAGAAAAACCTATGAGTTTTGCCCCTGAACAATATCTACCTTTGGCCAAGTCCTAATAGTGTTGGCTATACTTCCCGAAACTCAAACATCCCATTTAACTGTACTTCAACTTTTGGCTTCAGAAATTGCTTCGCCATCTTGAAACAGACAAAAGTGCTTGGGCCACACACAATCTGCCATCGTTCTTCACAGGTCTCTACCCAACTTCATCTCCTCTACTAGATTAGGGATGGGGAAGGCAGCAGGGTGGAGGAGAGGTCAACTTGCATCATTCCTTCCAGAAGTACTAAGATCACCCATCCATCCCACCTGAGCCACAGAGTGAGTGGTCCTTGGCAGGGCCTCACCAAGTGTAGAATCATCCACAAGAGCCCGGTCCCACATGAAGCTGAGATACTACCTGGCCTGTCCTCCATACTTCTCTCACATCAGTCAGCATATCCACATCTGGAAAAGCTTCCCTTGACCCAAGGGCTCAGACTAACGCTCAATGTGGGTGAATCACCTCTGCAGTCTCTTACTCATATGTCTAATTCATCCCCCTGGGATGTGCGTCTCAATTTTGTCCAAAGTCTTAAGAACCAAGGTTAGTGTTAACAGATTTGTGTTCAGGAGAGTCCAAGGTCAGGCTGACTTCTGACACTGGTTTCTCTGAGAGTCAGCAGGCCTCCTGGTCGAAGATGGTTGGTGTTTTGGTGTCTTCTTCCTGAACCTTCTCTTAGGGTCAACACCTCGCTGGGGTATTCTCCACAGGGCATGGGGGTGCTTTGTCCACTTGTTGGAAATTCCAAAGCAGGAACAACTGTATTCAAAGCTAATAAAGCCTAGATTGCAGAGGCCATGACTATTCTTCCAGGGTTTCAAAGAGGCCAGACTAATGTCTTCCTACACCACTTCGGAAACGCTTTCAAAGTAGCTGATGCTGGCCACTACCTGTGTGGGCCTGGACACAGGTAGCCACTGAGGGTGAGGTAGAGTGTTGGGAGCAGGGCTCCCATCCCAGATCTTCTGGCAACGTGTTACCACCCACCTCCGACTTCCACGTTCCCTTCTTTACTCCCCGCCCCGAGGGTCCTCGGCAGCGCCCCCTTTCGCCCCCAATGAGCGCGACACCCGCAAGGACCGCCCCCACGCCCCAGCCAGGAGGGCTTCCGAGCCGCGGCGGGGGCAGCAGGTGGGGGGGGAGGGGGCCTGGTGGCCCGGGGGACGGTTTGGCGGGTGTCTCCCGAAACCCGACTCAGCCACCCTCTTCGCCTTCTCCCCTCCCCCCACCCCGCTCAGGACCCCGCCTTGCCCGGGCTGGGCGCCGATCCCCTGGCCCGCCCCCTCCTCTCCCGCGCCCCCGGCCCAGCCCGGGCCGCGCACTCCGAGCCCCGCACCCCCGCCAGCCGCCGCGCGGCCCCCCGCATTCCCGGCACGTCCGGCGCCGACTTTTACCTGTACTTTCTGCACTCGAGGCGGCTCGTCGGGCGAGAAACACCTCCCCGGGACCGCTACCTCCCCCGCCCCGGCTCCGCCCGGCTTCCTCCTTCCCCTCCAAGGCCGCAAAGTAGATGGAGTAAGAGAGTGTGTGCGAGAGAAAGAGAAAGAGGGAGCGGGCGCGGGCGCCGCGGGAGGGCGGGCGGCGGGCGGGAGGCGCGCCCGGCCCCCGCCGCCCTCCGGCCGCCGCCGCCGCCGCGGGCTCGGCAACTCCGGCTCGCGCCCGGCCCCGGCCCCGGCCCGGTCCCCGCCGGCCGCCCGCCCGCCGCCGCCCGCGGGCTGGGGCCGGCCCGCGCCCCCGCGTCCCCGTACCTCGTAAAGGTCCCCAGAAGCCATGCCAGGCTGCGGAACTTGGCTCGCCGGGTGTGCGCGTCTGCTCGCTCGCGCCCTCCGTGCGTGTGCGCGAGGGGGCCAGTGTGCGCGTGTGTGTGCGCGCGTGTGTGTGCGAGTGTGTGTGGTGTGTTGAGTAAACTGTGTTTTTGCAGAATGACAGGCTTGGGGGCTGCCTATGCGCAGAATCAGAGCGGGCGGCGGCGGGGCTGGCGTAACCGGCAGCGGCGGCGGCGGCGGCGGCACGAGCGCGGGCAGCAGCGACGGCCGCGCAGCGCGCCCGGGAGGCACCGACGCGGCCCGAGCGCCGCGGCCCCGGCGACCCGGCGACCCGGCGGCGGTGGCTGCAGCGGGCAACGGCTCGCCCCGGCGCCGCCTGCAGGAAGCCGCCCCGCGCCCGCCGCCGGCCCGGACGCGGCTGCCACTGGGCGAGTCCCCGCCCCCCGGGAGCCCGGCCCGGCCCCCGGGGCGGGGGGGGCGGGGGCGACGGCCCGGCCGCGCCCCGGGGGACCGGTCCCGGAGCCCGAGAGCGCTCCGGCCCGCCCCGCCGCCCCGGGTCAGCTCCGGAGGCGGGCGGCGGGGCCCCGGGGGGGCAGCCAGGTGCCAGCCACGCGCACCCGGCCGGGGCTGCGAAGGGGCGGCCGGGGAGGCAGGTAGAGGTCTGCGGTGGCTGGGCACAGAGAGGGGACCCCGGCTGATTTCCGCGGGCCTGGGGGCCTCGCCTCTTGCACCCCCTCAGACACCTCTCAAGAGGGGAGTGGGTGCCGCCGTGGGCGACCTAGCCCCGCGGGGCTGCGCGGCCCCTCCCTGACGGCCTAGCCCCTCCCTCCAGTCGGGTTCGTCAGAGGTGGAGGCCACAGGGAGGAAGGACGAAATGGCCCATCCTGAGGCGTCAGAGAGAGCCGGGACAGCACCTTGCTAAACCCTGGAAACTCTGCAGCCAAGAGTGGTCTTCCCCCCCAGCAACCCCTGTCCCTTCTCATCCATTCACTCATCCACTATTTAACAAGCATTTTCCAAAGTCTGTCCAACAGTATCGTGTTTCTGAACAGGCATAACTGGGACCTTACCCACAAGGGGCTTTGCATCCAAAAGGAGAGACTAGCTGCACTCACTTGAGGAGGATTCAGTCTTCAACAGAAAGGAATTCCTACTTGGTGCCAGGCTCCAGAGCTGGAGGGACCAAAGAAGCTCTCCAAAACTCAAACTCCTGAAGTGCTCTCTCCCTAATAATATGGTGCCTAAATGGTCACCCTTCTGTTGAAAGACTTCCCTCTATAATATTAACTCGGTACCTGGGAAGGCAGGATGTTCTGAAATCACCCGAACACCTCTTGGTCATCCCAACCTAAAAAAATGCCCAGTTGTTCAGTTTCTCCAGATTGATGTGTTCTTAACTCATATCTTCCCTCCATCATTTCCTATTTGTGACAACATCACTTTACCCATCTCAACCTTGCGTTCCTCATCTGGTGATAAACACCTAAGGTGAGGTGAGAATTGAATAGAGGATCTCTGCATAAATGAAGTGGCCTATTCCAGACAAACTCAGTAAAGGTTATGTGTGTCTGAATCTAGCCCCTGAACTATCATGAAAAACGAAATAGCAAAGGAGAGACTAAATGACAAAAGGGAAGAGTTAGTCAAAGTTTTAAAAGCATCACATTTTTTAATTTAAAAAAAACACATAATTTGGACCATGAAGCCTTCATGTCTGGCTCATGCAAGGTGACATTAGTGTAGGTAGGCTATTCCCTCTACCTAGAATGTCCTTCCACATTGAATTCATCTGGAATGCTCTTCCTCTTCCTGTAGGGGTTTGTTTATCTTTGTATCATAAGCATCTATCACTATTCCTGGCAGAGAGTAGGTACACAACGAATGTTTATCAGACTATGCCAATACAACAGATTTTATACCAATCTCTAGTTCAAATCTCATATTAAAATGGTGAGAGGGGAAAAAAAGGGGTGAGGGTGTGGGAATGATAAATAAGAAAGTGTATTTGGTTTAGAAACTGGAAATTGTTCTAGTGGTTCTCTTCCTTTTTCATACAGATATTTTCCCACTGGTCATGGTTTGAAATAATAACATTAATAATAAGCAGTTTTCTATCTGTAGGTCACAAAACAAATTTTAATGATCCTTAATTTGTACTTGGGAATAAATGCACCACCATAGCATAAGGATGTAATTTGGAAGTAGAAGACAAGAAAGGAACTGGGTTTGGAAATAACACACTCAGCCAAATTTGAATATATAATCAGTAGTTTTACAAAAACACCAAAAACTTGACTTGTGCTGGCCAAATACTCCCTGGGAATGTGAGCACAGTTTGAAAAACCCTAGTCTAGACAACAGTTGTTTACAGAACTCCCAGAAGGGGATATTCACTGTAGAGTGGCATGCTCTGGAAATGTTATGGAGGAGGTAGTACTGAAATGGATCTTAAAGACTCATTCAAAAGAAGGGACAGTGATTTAATTTTAGGAAAGAGATAAGGGTAGAAGTAGGCAATGCTGTAATGAGAGGAAAGTGAGGAAGATTGATGGGTTGAGAAGGGTGGTCAACAGGACATTGGAAAGTGAATGTGGATCAGTTCTTGGGGAGTCTTGAGCACCTAGCTAAGAAGTTAACAACTTTGCAAGTCAGCAGTGGAAAATTAAAGACTAAAATCCATTAAAAGTGTGTGACAAAGTATGTGTTAAAAACAAATTTTAAAAAGAAAAGAAATGGACTGCAGTTTGAGGTTAGAGGTAGGGAGACCAACTGCAGTGGTCCATGTTGGTGGCAGTAGAAAGGAAGAAGAAAAACTAGATTTGCAAGATGTTCAGAAGGAAGAAACCACTGATCACAGAATTTCATTATGGTTACCTCACCTACTTCCATAAAGCATTTGATCCAAATCAACAGGATTGATGACTAAAAGGATATGTATGTGTTTGGAATTGGAGAAGTGGGTGAGCAACTAGGGAAAGAAAGGATGCAGGTTTTAAACTGAATGACTGAGCTACCCATTGTCATACTATTATTTTATTCTGAGCTTACCTCCAGATCATCACTCACTTTTGGAAAACCCAGATGCTGCCTAAGAAATGAAGGGATGGTTCTTCACCCTCTGTGAGAAGGTCAACCCAACCAATGGACATTGTTGCTCTTGGTTCTTCAGATGAACCATTGCTCATAAGAACCTTATTACTCATGGAGAATGGAAGATACCTACTGTCTTCCTAAAATTGGGATGGACTCTTTATATTAGTCATAACTCAAAAGCAGGTGATGGAAACTCTATGTTGAAACAGAAATAACTCATTGATTCACACAGATTAGAAAAGGATGGAATTGCTAGCATTGTTGGCTGGACTCAAGGTGTGAATGGATATAAAATTGCCTTTCTCACTCTGTCTCTTTCCCACTGCTGGCATCTTTCCTGTTGAAGGGTTTCCTGCATGCAACTGAGAATATGGCACCTGCAAGCCCCCACCATCCCTTACTGTATAAAGTGTTCATACAGTATTTTTGAATCCCATAGAAAGTCTGTGTGACTGATGTAGATAATATGCCTTTGGTTTGGCCTCATTACTATAGTCAATCACTAACAGCACTTTAGGGTTGGCCATCTTAAGCCATGTGCCTACCCATGGGGCAGGAAGTGCACAATGACTGACAGTCTTACCAGAATCACCGGATTGGATTGGTTATGAGCAGAAGCCCAAAGAATAGGCAAGGGATACTGGGAAGATGGGTGTACATGGGAAATGCCTGGGTAAGAAGGAAATTTGGAGGGAAGGGTGGAGGCTGACTAGAACATGACCTTGAGATAGAGCAAGAACAGCCCATTTAATTATCCAAGGTAAGATCTACTGCCCTGATGGCGGCATCAGAAAGTAGCGATATTCTCCTTCTGGAATTACTTGATACATGATCTTGACCTCCTGTGTAGTGTGGTGGTTGAACATGTGGACTCTGGAGTCAGATTGCCTGGGTTCCAGTCCTTGGATCATCACTACTAGTTATATGATGTGAGGTTCTTTACTTAACCTCTCTGTCCTTCCATTTCCAAATATTTGTTATTTACTGCTGCACAACAAACTACCCTAAAATTCATGCCTTAAAACAAAAAAGCACTGCTTATCTCACGGCTTCTGTGGTTAGGGATTTAGGAGCAGCTTAGGTGGGTGGTTCTGGCTAATAGTCCCTTATGGGGTTGCAGTCAAAATGTTAAGTAGGACTGCTGCTACTTGACGACTTGACTGTGGTTGGGGCATCCACCTCCAAGATGGTACCCACTATAGCCATTGGCCGGAGACCTTAGCTTCCAAACATGTCAGCCTCCCCAGAGAGTTGAGCATCCGCACACCATTCCCATCTAGATCTCCATAAGCAACAAGTAGAGCTTCAGCTTTTTCAGCATAGAGCAGCTAACTGATCTGAGGTCTTTGATAATGTTATGAAGGCTGTTTGATGCACAAGTGGTTTGCAGCATGTCAGATTGAATGACCAGCAATGTCACCTGACCCACATCTCTCACTTCAAAGACAAGAAAACTGAAACCCAGATTGGGTGATCCAACAGAGAAATGAGGACTTTGATCATCAAATCTTAGAAGCCAAACACTGCCACTTCCACCATATCCTACTGTTTATAATAGAGCTGCTAAGCCTTGCCCACACTTAAAGAAAAGTGACTTAACCTCCACCTTCTAAAGGAAGGACTATGAAGGAATTTTTGGACATATTTTTAAAACACAACACCACATCTGTAAATTGAGGGGACAGAGAGTTGTTTTGAGAACTAGATGAGCTATTACCACTTTCAAACGTGTATGTGCCACTAATATCTTTGAATGTTTAAGCTGCTTATAGAAAGACATTAAATCAAATAAAGCCTTTCAAATTTTTTCAAGCCATTTAGAAACCCTTGTTACTAATTAAACTTTATTTTTAGCATCAATTTTAAAGTAGTTTACTTCACAGAGGGAGCAAAGTGGGGAGGGGACCCAATGGACTATGAATTCTGGGTGCCTTGGTGGTGGGTATTTGTGCTGTGCTAACACGCATCTGAAGAGGTGTGAACCTGTATCTTTAAATCACAACCAACATTTCCACAATAAAAAATAATACAATTAAAAATTTTACTTCAATAATAATGATAAAGTTATACTTACTCAGTGTCTGCAATGTGCTAGATATTATTCTTACTGAGCCACACAAATAATGTCTTCCCCTCAAGAAGTTTACAGTGCAGTGGAGGAGACAAAGAATAAAACAAGAAAACAAATACACATATAATATTATTCCATGTATTATTACTATGAAGAAAAATTAAGCCAGGTAACAAGACAAAGAGATGTAACAAAACTGAGATGAATGTGCACCAGGACCATTAAACCATTACTTAAGCCATTACTGGTTTAAGTAAGGGGATTAAGCAAGACCTCATGAAGATGGTAGCATTTGAGCAGAAACCTGAATAAAGTCAGAGAGAACAGAAATCAAATCAGAGGGTGGAGACTGTCAGAGAGAGAAAACAGCAAGGGCAAAGCTGGGTGTGTTCAAGGTCCAGTGGTTAAACTAATGTGACTGAAGCTGAGTGAGCAAGCGGGACAACAGACAGGGTTAAATCTGAGAGCTGACCAAGGACTGGGTCTATGTAGCGCCTCATAGGCCAGGTCATGAACTGGGATGCCACCACTCCAGGTCTTTGGAGGGGTTGAGGGGGCCGCGGGGAGGTCCTTTGAATAAATGAATGATATAAGCGGGTGCCATGTCTCTTGTGTAGACAACAGAATGAGGGGGATTTCTGAACACCATTACAGAGGTCCAAGTGTAAGATCCTCGTGATGTGGACTAAGAAGGAAAGTGTCAATGTGAAGGAAATGACTGAGTTGGGGAATATCAGGACGACCTAGGAGGAAAGTGGAAGCCTATGGTTTTGGTCTCAGCCTCTAGAAGAATGGGGATGCTATTAGCAGAGATGGAGAAGACTGGGAAAAAAGAATCATTGATAAGTGGTATTAGGAATGGGAGAAAAGGAAATAAATAGTTCAGTTTTAGGACACACTCATTTTCAGAAGAGTATTACACATCCGATGGAGATGAAGAGGTACCAAATGTGAGACAGGAACTCAGGCTGAACATCAAGTGGGAATGATCAGCCTATTGGTTGTAAGGAAAGGAACCATTGCTGGTGGACTAGGCTCAGATATAGAATGAAACAGGGTTTAGGAAGGAACCCTAGATCAGTTTAACATCCAGAGGTGAGGAAGTAGGTGAGGTCCGAGAATGGGGAGCCTAAAATAGGTAAGAACCAGGAGGGGGTTATGTCCCAAATCCAAGTGAAAGCTAGAAGCCGGGTGGTTAAAAGTGCATGGGGAGGTTGAGTAAGAAAAGGACTGACCATGGGATTTGGCAACATGGAGATCTTTGGTGATCCTGGCAGGACCAGTTTTAGTGGAGCAGTAAAGTTGAAAGCTAGACCAAAGTGAGCTAAAAAGAGTTTGGACAGAGAAATACAGACGGTGAGCACAGGTGATTCATTCAAGTTCTTTTGCTATAAAGGGCAGAGAAGTGGGTCAGGAGGTGGAAGGGGCATTGGACACAGGAAGGGTTTTTAATAGAGAGGATATGACAGCATGTCTGTGCAGTTATAGGATGATGCAATAAAAAGGAGGAGATGCCTATGCAGTTGAGAGAAGAGAGAATTGCTGGGACAGAAACTTTGGAAAGGCCAATCAGGAGGGCCTGGGCATAAGAATACAGAGTCTGTTTGTATTGGGTCAAATAGTGTTGTCCTAAACTTCCACACAGAACCCCAATATGTGACCTTATTTCCAGGTGCGACTAAGTAAGATGAAGTCATAAAGGACTAGGTCGGTTCTAATGCAATAACTAGGCTCCTTACAAGAAGAGAAAATAGAGACACAGATACATAGGGAGAATAACTGGATCATGGAAACAGGGATTGGAGCAATGTGTCCACAAGCCAAGGAATGTTAGGGATTGCCAGCAACCCACAGAGGCAGGAAGGATTCTACCCTAGAGCCATTAGAGGGCATGCAGCCTGGCCAAAACCTTGGCTTCAGATTTTTAGCCTCCAGAACAGTAAGAGAATACAATCTTATTTAAAGCTTTGTCATAAGGATGTGATAAGATGTTATGTCAGCCACCACAAGTAAGCACAGCATCCACTGGAAGAACAAAGAAGGCCAAGGGCATGGCTATAAATGAAATCATTCACAGGTTTGGAACTCACATCTATTCTTTCTATATTCTCCATGAAATCATAGGATGATAATGAGGGAAAAAGAAAGGTGGCAGAGAGGGAAATGTAACTTGCCTAGAACAATACTGGTTTAGTTTGTTGTCCAAAAAGAACTCTTAATAGCATCCCCTTTCCTTCCCAAGCATATCCAGTTTTAGACCCCACAAAAGTAAACAAGTTGATTCAGGGAGAAGAGAGAATTATTGACAAGGGAAATACAGTGGTGTTGCTAAAAAGTGGAGGTGGGCAGATGGCTAATTGTAGCCATGAGTTTATCAGACCAGTCAGGCCAGTGAGCACGACTGTGATTTATCCAATCACATTCAGTTGTTCAGGGGCTGGGCACTGGGTTTAACCAAGGGTGGAATTTATCACGTGAATTCATTGGAAGGAGAGAGGGGACAAGGAGTTGACAGTGTGTTTAAGGAAGTGATAATAATGATAGGATGATGGTTACCAAACCTAAAATGATAACAAGGGGCAGAGTAGGGGTATACTAAAAAGTATTGGTCAATGAAAAGGAATTAAAGCGCCCCAGTGAGAAGGACTACAGCAAATGATAAGGACTCTAGAAATGTCAGTAATGGCGGCTATCCCTCAGAATAAATGCTTTCCACTCATGTATGTAGCTTGTTTTCTTTCCTTCTTTCTTGCTTCCCCACCTCACACTGCAAGGGCCTGCTGTTGTCCCAGCAGGACAGTGGTAGGAGCAACGTTCAGAACTTTTAAAGACTTTAAGAACAGAGGACAAATTTGCAGTGAGGACTGGGAGCTGGGAGAGGGGCTGAGAAATAGGAGAAAGGAGAGTAAAAAGGAAGAGCCTCCAGAAACCAAACAGGGAAAGTTTTTGAAAGGCCTTAATGGAAAGGAAAAGTAAAAAAATATGGTAAGAGGTTAACCTGCCATTCATTCCCCGTAGGGATTGTAGGCAGAGCTCAATTATCATATACATGTTGTAACATTCTCTCACTGCAACAAGGCAAAAACCATTGGCCCCATTATATGAGACCCATTTTATGGATAAGAAGGAAAATTCATGTCCCTGGGATATGCTCTGGAAAAGGCAGGGAAAGCTTCTGTTGCCTTAAGTTGGTCCAGGCTCCCTTTGGGCTATGTGCTGGGGAAAAAGTTATTTTTTACAGAGACCATCAAGGGAGAGAAAAAAACTAAGCCTTGACTTTGAGCCTTGACTAGGGTCCTGTGACATGGCCATCTTTGGAGAGGCAGGTGGGTGGATTCTGGAAAGCAAACAGTATCAGTTTTTTAGGTGTATGTGTTATAAAAAGAAGGAAGTTGGGCTTAAGTTAGTGAACCTAACATTTCTTTGTATAGGAAAAGCAAAATATTACAATTTTTTGTTGACACATTGGAAATCAATGACATTATGAGATTATTGCAAGATACATGTGCCTAGGAGTGTGGCTTTAAGTGACTAAACTGCTCTCTGTCAGGGGTTCTCAACTTCGTAATCTTAGGTCCCATGACACTCTTCAATATGATTGGGAATTCCAAAGAGCTTTTGTTTATATGAGGATATACTTAGTACTTTTCAGTGTACTCAAAATTAAGTTAAAAAGTAACACACAAGCTAACCCTTTATATACTGTCAGAATAATAAAGGTACCTAGAGTCATGTACCTTCCAGAAAAGTCTTCCGTGCAGTGGTGAGAGAATGAGAATTGAAAAGGCAAAAAAAGCTTAGTATTTCATTATTAAGATCATTGTTTCAACCCTATGGATCTGTCAAATGGCCTCAGGGGCCCAAAGTTTTCCCAGGCTGCTCTTTACGACAGGCAGTTCTACAAAATCATGTAAAAGACTATCTTTGTTGTGAGTGAAGTTACATCTCTGAAGGTTATATGAAGATGTTTATTTTCTAAGTAGACTTAGGCTGCATTGTTCCTACAATCTGGGAGGTGAGTGTGCATGGGTAGAAGAGGCTGAATGGTTAGTGGCAGAAAGTCACTGGACATTTGGTGCCATGAGAAAATGTAATCTTGGAGCCTGCACTGCATTGTAAACTAATGTCAGTTTAAAAAAGAAAAAGAAAAAGAAAGAATAAAAATTTCATCATTTGAGATAACATGGCTGGACCTTGAGAGCATTGTGCTAATGTCAGACAGAGAAAGACAAATATTTTAAGATCTCCCTTTTGTGTGAAATCTAAAATTAAAACCAGAAAGACAAGCTCATAGATAAAGAAAACAGATTATTGGTGGTTACCAGAGGTAGGGGTTGAAGGGTAGGAGAAATGGGTGAAAGGATCAAAGCTATAAATAAATAAGTCCTGGAAATGTAATACACAGTATGATGAGCATTGGTAATAATGCTGTACTATATATTTGAAAATTCCTAAGAGAGTGAATCTTAAATGTTCTCATCATAAGAAAAGATATTTGTATCTACACATGGTGATATATGTTAGAGTTATCACAGTTACATTTAAATACATAAATCAAATAATTATGTTACACCAGGAACTAATGTTATATGTTGATTATACCTCGATTTTTTTAAATAGAAAAAGATGGGAGGAAGGGAGGAGGGAGGGAGTGAGGGAGGGAAGGAGGGAGGGAGGGAGGAAGGAAGGAAGGAAGGAAGGAAGGAAGGAAGGAAGGAAGGAAGGAAGGAAGGAAGGAAGGAAGGAAGGAAGGAAGGAAGGAGGGAAGGAAGGAAGGAAGAAAGGAAAATTAGGAGACAGGAAAGGAGGAAGTGAAGAGGGAGGGAGGGAAGAAAGGGAACAATGAGAAAGAAGAGATGAGGGAAGGAGGGAGGAAAAAGAAGAAACAAGGCACAGTTATATAAATAACATTAGGAATGTTGAAAGGACTTGTCCTGAAAGACTCAAAATCCACTTGATTTTACCGCTAAAGTAAAAAGGTAAAGTGACAGCTATCGCCATCTGTTGGTAGCAGAGATTTGACACCTCCGATGTGACCTCATACAAAAGATCTTGTGAATTGAAATTTCAAAATTGTTTTAAACTTATAGCTTCTAAAGTATTTTTAAAGGTACAAGATATCTTAGATGCCATTTGCATTAATTTTAAAATCTTGGTTAATTAGAAAATTTTATTGGAAATGATAAGTAGCTAAAAATTGACTTGAGAAGGGGTAGGAAGGTAAAAAGGATATGTAAGAAGTAAGAAAAAATTTTCCCCAGACAGTATTATAGGTGAGTAGTATTAAGAAAGATATCCATTCCTATACTTTTGAAATTGTTCCAAAACAAAAAAGGGGAATTCTCTAATCAAATTTATAAAATCAATATATCTCTGATACCAACAAGAAAACTGACAAAAGTAGGAAATTTGAAGATAAATTACAATGTTAAATATGGACATTAAAGTCATTTTTAAATGATACCAAATTAAATACAGTCATATATTCAAACAACATCACTGTGCCAAGCCAGCATTATTTCCAGATGTGCAAGGATAGTTCAATATTATGAATTCATAATTCTGGTTTACCACAGCAATAGATCCAAGGAGAATAGCCTTCTGAAGGTCTTGAAGGATGAAAAGAAAATCCTTTGATAAAATTAAACTACACATATGATTAAACAGTTGTACTACACTAGGAATAGAAGACTAGCTCATAAGTACCAATAAGATTTACCCTCCTAAAATCAGGAATAAGAAAATGACACCTGAGATAACTGCTATCATTCAACATTGTCTTGAAATGTTTGGTCAGTGCACTGTTAGAAAAATAAATAATATATAAATTACAACAGTATATTTAACAGTTTTGCTTCGAAAGTCAGAGAGAATCAACTAAAAACTATTAAATAAATGAATTATTTCAGAGGTCTTATCTCAAAAATGTGAAGATGAAACAAGTCAATAGCTTTCCCTTACACTAATTACAATCATTTATAAAATATCATGGGGTGGGAGATTATTTCACCAAAGAATTAAAACTATAAAATATTTTCAAATAAATTTTAAGTTTGAGGCATGCATTTTAAAATGCCCATAACCATAGGAAAAATAAACAGATTTGGATGAACAAATGAGTATACTATGTTCATGGATGAAAAGAATGAAGACTGCAAACAAATCAGTTCTCCTCCAAACTAATTCACACAAGCAATGCAATTCCAACCAACATCTAAATAGTACTTCTTTTAAAACATGAACACAGGCTTTCAAAATTTCAACTAGAATAATAAGCAGAGAGAATGCTCAAGACTTTTTCTATTGAGAATAATTAGTATATAAGATTATATTCATTTCAGGGATATAACATAATCATTTTATATACATATATGTATATGTAACATATGATGATATTTTAACCACAACAAATTTAGTTAACATCCATCACCACGCAGTTACAAATACAAACCCATGCACATCCAGATGAAAACCCCTTGACATAGAAGTAGCATACAACTGATTTTGCTTTAATCTGGATGTCATAATCTTGGGTCTAGTTACCGCAAGTCTCTATTATGACCAAGACCTGGGATTGTTTAACTTACTGTTTAATTAAGTTGATAAGGTATATTTTGAGAACTAATGCCTCCAAGGTCTGTAATGACAACTGTATCACTTAACTTCCATCATAAGGAGGATTATAGCAGTAAATACATAGAGGGTTGCTTATCTGACTGTCCTTTCAAAGGAATGTATGAATTCCCTAAACCAGAACAACCAAGAGAAGTGGAGAAATGCATTCTGCTCTGGTCTAGTTGGATCATCCTTCTGACTTTGAGGATCTATGTATCCAAGCTCAAGTCTCTGCTGTTTTATTCAGGCTGAGTGATGCTTCTGTTTCTTACCTGAATTTGGTCCCATTCTGTTTTCTTATCACCTTATTCTCATTAATGGTAGAGGGAAAGGGGGTCTATGTTTCTCCCTTTACCCACAGGGCCTCAATGGTTGAGATCCAGATGGACAGCCATCACCTTCTTCCATGCCAGGACTGGAATGGCATTAGCCATTCCATACTTTGTAGCTCAGGGCACTGAAAATGTACTTATTTCCTGGGTAGACAAAGCATTCCAAAGGCTTCTGACATCACCCATCCAACAGAACAACATCTGTCACTTGAATTCTTCTAAGTATGACATAAACACTTGAAAGTAAATACTGAAAAATTAAATGAATGAGCTTATAATGCCCAATGGCTTCTACAAGGAAAGGTAAGTCAAATCAATAGACACTTAGTGACCATCTATCACGGTTTAACCTGTAGGAAGTATCAGCAGAGATATAGATCAAGAGAAATTTGAGATGATAATCTCTAAACAGGCAAAACGTCTAGGCAACAAGATAACATGTTTATCCAAATATTTAAAGTGAAATGTTCCAGAAATGGGAAGCTTACCGTTTTCAAGTGAAAACTTTAAAAAAAATGGAAATCTTTCCAAAGAAGCTAAAAATTTCCCTCCCTTAGGCAGAATATATAGAATGTAGATTAACCTTTTCTATATGTCTCTGGATGATTATGAATGTCAACTATCACACTCTGCTGTGATATAGAGACACCTTTGGGGTTTTTCAAGTATACTGGAGACTGTAGCTACTCTAAAAGACATCGCACTTTTACAGTACTCAATTCATATTTTGGCTTCTTACAGTTTTGTATTGTCTTTGTTTTTGTTTTTTTGTCTACCCTTATGTTGTCATCGCTATCTTGCTTGGAGCTGTATCCAAAGTAAGAGTTATAAGCTATGAGCAAGATCTGAGGTTCTCTGCATAGTTTCTATCTACTTATAGAGTATGATGTTTTTTGCATCTAATTTTCTGCGCAATTGCCACTAATTGTTTTGTTTTTTCTGGATTCTCAATATGCTGAAGAAAGGTAGGTTTGGCTGATCGGTGATATTTAGTCAAATAAGATGTTACTGAACAAAATTAAATGCATAATGAAGGCATGCACAAATGAAACAGGAAAAGTCCAATTTAAACCAAGCCAGAAGAAAGGAGCGGCGGGAGAGGTACTGACATTTACTGTAACTCACTAGTGCTGTGTACCAGGATGTGTGCATATTGTTTCACATTTAGGATTCACAATTAGGATTGCATTTGTGTGCAGCAGAAAAGGGGAATTTGTTCAATGTATGTAACAAAGTCCTAATGGTTGTTGCCTGTTGTTCAGTTTCTCAGTGATATTGTCACTGAGAAAGACCTAGGCTCTTTCTCTTCTGCTCTGCCATCATTCACAGACTGCCTACAACACTGTGGTTACAAGATGACTGCTGTAGCACCAGACATCACAGCCAACAGTCAAAGAAAATTTAAGAGGTAGGGGGAATGTTTTTAGTTCTGTGAGACTTTTTCTTTACTTTTTTTTTCTTTTAAGATCAGCCTTCTTTGACAAACTTTCCTTTTCATCTCCTCTAGGTCAGAGCCCTCCAAGTTGAGATAGGGTCTTGTCATCCTGGAATTAGTTTTGATGCTGTTAGCAAAAAAAAAGAAAAGAAAAAAGAAATTGCAAGTACAGGTGTGGATGGCTACAGATTAGGACACAGACAATGTCTACAGTGCAGACATTATCTCATTTAATCCTAACAACAATGGTTTTTATTCTAAGTGGGAAACTGATACTCAGAGATGTGACTTATCCAAATGCATACAAGGCTAAATTTGGATTTGCACCAATTCTTTCCATGATCATGAAATAGTAGTAAAAACTGCTCATCTTTAGAAAATAGTCTAGAGTGAGCATAAAGCTATTTTCCAAATGTGTAAAGAAGCATCGTTATCTTTGGCCCAATGTGGAAAAGCAGAGTGACCATTGCCACAGAGCTGGGGTGGGGGGGTGACAATAGGTGAGACACACACACCCCCCCCTCAATGAATGAACCTTCTTCCTGACTCTAGGGCTAGCATCACTCTAGCCCCTTGGAGCACTACTAACTCACAGCCACCCACCATAAAGCACCTAGCTCACCTGGTATTGAACTTTCAGCAGCAGCCTCACCGCTAGCCTCCCAGGTCACAAAATTCAACCATCTCACCTCCCTCTCCTTCACCTCTCCACCTGACACCACTGAAGTGGGACAGGACCGTATTTATTCTTGGGTGTCTTTCCTTTTCATTTTCGAGCACACTGAAGAAATTAAAATTGTTTGTTCCCTTTTATTTGTAATAAAAATCCTGCCTCCACACACATGATAAGCAAACTTATAATTTTTTATTATTTAATATTTAAATTTTTCTGGGAAAAAAAATACAGAATTTTGCAGAAGTGTGAAAGGGACACAATTACCTTGTAATTCTTTCTCCCTAATTAAAATCTCCCTTAGTTCTTATTCATCTTTATGTTGCTTCCATGATCACTGCTCTGGAATTCAAACACAGCTGGGTTAATGATGCCCAAGCCAGAGGGAGAGTTCCTGGCCTGGACACCAGTCATGAACTTAAGAACATCCATTAAATTGGAAGCAGAATTGGTCATGCATGTGCACACACAGTGTCTTTTTCTGGAGAGAAGAGCCAAAGATTTCATCCATTTCCCTAGGGGACTAAATTATTTTCCTAAGGCAGCCATAACAAATTACTAAAACAGTGGTGGCATAACAAAAATCAGTACTTTAGTCTCTCACAGCCTTAGAGGCTGAAAGACCAAAATCAAGGTGTTGGTGAAGCCATACTCTCCGCAAAGGCTCTAGGGAAGGCCCCTTCCTTGCCTTCTCCAGGCATTCCTCGCTGATGATCGCATCATTCCAATCTATCTCCATCCTCACAGGGTCTTCTTCCCCATTTCTCTATCTGTTCTTTTCTGCATGAATTTTTCCCCATCTCTTATAAAGACCCTTTTGTTGTATTCAGGGCTGATCCAGAGGGAGTATGCTCTTTACCTTAATTACATAAAGACTATTTCCACACACAGTTGCATTCTGAGGTCCTGGGAAGACATGAATTTGGGGGCAGGGGTGGAGGAACACTATGCAACCCAGGAGGGATCTGACTCTAAACAGTTAAGTACAAATGGCATCCTGTGCTGCTGAGATGACATTCCAGGGTGTCCTGGATGTCACTGCAAGGACATCTGATTCTAGTGGAACCCTATATCTCTGACCTCGTGTTCTGCAGCCACACTCCAGTCACTAATGCTGCTCCCAGCTCCCCACCCAGCTCACAGATCTGGTTCCTACCCTTTTTGAAGGCCTTCTCTCTGAGGCCTTTCCACTGTGCTGTGGGTGTTACACACAACTCCATCTTTGCCCCTTCACATCCTTGCTCTACCCTTGCCCCACAGAGAACTTGGCCATACCATGGCCGACTTTTTATATCCCTGAAACACATCAGCACACTGAAATATGCAACTGTGGCCCAAACCGTGCTGTGTTCATAAGAGTAATATTCATCGAGACTTCCTGGGTTCTAGGAGTGTGTTGCCTTGTGTAGTTACCACCTATGAGGTAGGTGAAGCCATTAGGCATTCTGTAGATCAGCTAAATGAGAGTTAGACAAGGTAAAAATCATAGCTCGCAAAAATCAGTGCTGGGATTCAAGCCCAGATCCAGCTGAATCCAGAGCCTGAGCTCTTGACCATCAAAAATAAGCTTAGCATGTTCAAGTAACAGAAAAGACAGTGTGGTTGGAGCCAGGCAAGAAGCGGTCAGGATAAAAAGGAAAGTAGACCAGACTCTGCTTAGGTAGGACCTATGCACATGGAAAGAGAAAAGTCATTCTGAGTGGTGGAAAACCAACAGAGACATTGAGGAGCATGAGATCTGAGGGGGAAAAGCATAAAATTGTTCGTCATCAAGAGTAGTCTCAGTTATTCATTCATTGTCCATGCATTTATTAAATGACTATTAAGAAATGTGTTATATTCAGGGCACACTTGTAGAGAAAGGCTACAAAGGTGGAAATGTTAGATTACATCCTGGTCCTTCTGGGCTTATATTCTAGTAGAACGACAAAGATGACAACCAAGTAGCAATTAAATAAGACAATTCGATAGGGTTAAGTGCTATTTAAAACAAACAACCACCGGGCCTCCCTGGTAGTACAAGGGGTTAGGTCTCAGCTTGAGGGTGTCTGAGCTTCTGCAGCATGAGTTCGATCCCCAGCCAGGGAGAGTCTCACATGGCGCAGCTCCTGCTCACCTGTTGCTCCCCTTAGTAGTGTATTTTGGTCAATCTGCCTGTTCTTCTCCCCACTCTATCTCTGGTGAATCCTCTCACCCCACACACCCCTGGCCTACACCCCAGCTCTTGTATGCATAAATAAATAAATCTTTAAAAAAAAATAAAACAAACAGCCACAGAAGAACAGGAACATGAGGAGCAGCACTGGAGGCCAGAAAAGTTCTCTCCAAGGAGGTAACACTGGGGGTGGGAGGAGAGAGAAATGAAAGTGTTAGCACTGACTCGGCGAGTGAAAACTCAAAAGAAGTATATGGGAGCTAGAGAACCGCCATAAGTCACAAACGTTATGATTTCTATAGCTGCATTTAAACAGCCCAGGTAGGACTGTTGTCACTTAGACATCCTGTGACCGCTCATTAGCACTCTTGATTAATGGTAGATGATGAAGGATGGGCAAGAAAAATGACTGCAGCAAACAAATGCCTTGGCATTCTCCAGTGCCTCTTCACCTTTGGCAAGCAGCCTCTCCACCCATATCTTGTGCTGTCTGTGGCAGCTGGGCCCACCCAGAACAGCAGGGAGACTCGGCAGACCCAATTTTTGCAATGCAGCAAAACCAAGAAATCTTCCGGGGGACACACTATGGAAGTAGACGTAGAACTCATCCATCTTGAGCAGCAAGTGATGTCATCAGAAAACCTGGCCTCCAGTCCCCACAACCCCAGGCTCTCCCAGTCCAGAGCAGTCTGATCCCATCTTCCTGCCTCACTTTCCTAACTGTAGTCAGGCTGGGCAGAAAGGAATAGACTCCAGCTCCCTAGAAATTTTCATGTGTCACCAAAAGACCTTGAGAAAACCTTAAGAAACTGTCTAGATATCTGTGTAGGTAACACTTGCCCAAGGACACTCAGGAGAAGGCAGGACCCAGAGCAAAACAGAGATGTCACCATTGCTTGATAATTTTCTCACTGAGTTGCTTCAATAAAACTGGTGTCGGGGCCTCTCTCTGGTGGCGCAAGGGGTTAAGTCTCAGCACTTTGAAGCTATCTGCAGCCACTGCAGCCCAAGTTCGGTCCCCAGCCAGGGAGCTGACCCACATGGCACAACAGACCTTTCCTGTCCTGCCTGCTGCTCCCCTCAGCAGTGTATTTCAATAAATCTGCCTGTTCTGCTCCCCACTCTGTCTCTGGTGACTTCTCTTATCCCCCCACACCTCTAGCCTACACCCTATAAATACATAAAAATCTTTAAAAAACAAAACAGTGTCTCCTGTAGCCTCTAGCTGGCTGAGAGCACACTTTCTTTTATAATTCAAATAACATGGCTCAGACCCCCAACTCAGCACTAAGAGAAGTCCTATGATTTTTCTAGGATCTGAGTGGGGATAGAGAGGAGAAGCACATGGTAAGCCTGGTATATCTATTGCTCACCTTTTTTTTCTGCTTCTTTGGAATACCACTCATCTCCTTCCTTCCTCTCCCCCCCCCACCCAGTAACACTATCCGAGGCTGTTGCGTGTGGGTAACTCTTACTGAGGCTTTTAGGGATAACAAAAGTGGTTTCTTTAAAACCACACAAACGCAGCACTAAATTTAAAAACGCATCATTGTTGCATGGTTCTCTATAATTTCTCCTCCACAGGGAATTTCCCTCTGTACAATCTTCCCTCATGGGCTGCCGACTGTCATATTACTGGGGGCTTCTACCCACACACATTGCTCCTTCCCTCTCTCTTGGACTGTCCACCAACACTCAAAATCCTTACTTTCTTCACTGAAACAGATGAGCTGCCTCACTCGCTCTCATAAATTTAGGTTCTGCCTGCAAGTTGGCACAAAAGCAAGACAGAGGCTCATCTTTCTCAATCACACATTCTCATCAAAGCATTTCATTCCACCAAAGAGCCATTTACCTCTGATGTCCAGGCTGTTCTTCCCCTAAAAGGCAGAACTTGGCTTTTTTTTAAACTAAATAGTCAATTTTTTTCTTTCTGCCATACTGCCTCTTGATCTTATCGAGATCTATCAAGACAAGCACTGTTAATGAATTCACTTTCCTCCACAGAACACTGACATGATACTTTAAAGGGAAAAAACATCCAGAAATCACAGAATTAGTGACACTGTGTGATGTGACGTATGGTGATGTTCTAGCCTCAGTTTTGTGGTTCATGAATGGCTGCCGCAGAACTTCACAGCCTCACAAAATCCTTCGAGACCTCTGGGCTCATCAGCGCCCATCACCGCCCCCCTGGAGCATTGCTCATCTGCCATCATTGATGCGTGTGCCCCAGGCCCTTCCCTAGAAATCAGGCAAACCCACTTCCACACCACACAAGTTCAAGGAGCCCGAGTCATTGCAACCTTGCTCTTGGCTTCTCTCAGATCACTCTTGCTTTTGATCCTCATTTCCAATATTTTAGAATCTACCTATGTTCTGGCGTTTCAGTTTTGCTTCTGACTCCACCTCCATGTTCATTCCTCGTCACCACGGACAGATGTTTGGCTCCTAATTTTTATTCTGCTCAGCTGCTTGACCTCTGCATTGTTGACATTGGGTGTGGGCGATGATTTGTTACAAGAAACTGTCCTATGCACTATAGGATATTTAGCAGCATCGCTGGCCTCTACCCACTAGATAACAGTGCACCTGTCCCTACCCAAATCCTCTCTCAACATTGCCAAGTGGTCCCTACTTAACACCTGCTGATTCACTGAACCTTATTTTCACTTGTCATTTGGTTCTACTACCTCCTGAGTACTCTGGGAAAGCACCTCCCCATAGATAGCATCAGGTGTCCACCCTAGCATCAGATGGGGTGGTGGGTGCATCTTAAGATTCCTATGATGGACTTGGTTGAAGACTGCTTGACCATGAAGCATTCCAACAAGATTCCCTGGAGAGGATTCTTAAGTAATTCAAAATACAAGCTGGCTTTTTCTGCCTGGCCAAAGCCGAAACATCTGATTAAATGCTAATTTATTCAATTTTTAGTTTGCTAACAAGTCCCAATGACTGAATGAATTTTATCACCTTTGCATGCTTATTTGGGAGCTTGCTCCAAGTCGAATCACTGGGGACCAGTAGTAACAAGAGGACACAGATGAAAAGAAGCACAGTTCGAGAATCTAGGTTGCTCACTCTCTATCCTGAGTAGCTTTACAGGTCATAAAACCCCACAAACTTCCCTAAAGACTTGGTTCTAAGAGAACTGCCCAAGACCGGGTTTGGGGTAGGATATCCCATTACAATGCCATTGATCCTGAATATTGACCACATCAATAAATGAATTCCATTGCTTATTTAAAAAAATAAGCTAGACTAGAAAGGAAAATGGGAAGAGTATGGTTGTCCAGTGGAATATTAGGAGACAGCCATTGAGGGGATAAGGAAAACACTGTCCTCCTTCCATGCATGACCCTGTTTTTGTTTATTCAGTTGCCTGGAGCACTCCTTTCTATTCATTTATGAAATCTTGGTCAAGGGCTATTTTGGCTAAGACCTATAACAATGACTAGAGATCCAAGGATGAATCAGTCTCGATAAAGCAAAACATCGTGATGAATAAGTCAGGTTCCAGAATCAGTCATATCTGTGTTCTAATCTTGGTTCTGCCAACACAAGGCAAAGAAGAAAAGACTGTAGCTGTGTTTCCAACAACTAACACGTTGCATTTACATAGCTTCGAGTCTTTCAGATGCTACACGATTCTGTGAGGAGGAAGTCTTTTGTATTTAAAAGGGATTGTTTGGGAAAACCTATAGTTGGTGCTTTAAGGCTTCCTTCCTCTCCAGAGATTAGAAAAATGCAAAGTTGCAGTGGCTGTTTCTTCTTGCAATTTTGAAGTATATTTCATTCTCAAGGTGGAGAATTCTTAAGAGCACAGAGTTTTATTTAGAAACTGAAACTCAGGGCACCACATTTACTCAAAACCAGGATGAGAAAATGACACCCAAATCACCACTAAAGCTTTCAGAACAAGGGGAAAGGTCAACAGGGAGATTGCTCAGCTATTTCTAGAGCATGAATGTTGCCTTGGGAAGAAATACTTTGTTCTTTCTTTAAAAACTGAATCTCCTTTGAAGATTTTCCTGTTTTGAAATCCTATCAGTTCTAAAAATCAAGATATTTCCTTCAAATTATTTATCTAAGAAGGTTTTTTATTGATATTTCTTTCACAACAGCATTCAGAATCCTGGGATAAAAAGTTACCCTAAACTGCTATTTTGGCACATGCTTTGCTGTTTGCCTTTTTACTTCAAGTCCTTGAACATGAACTTTCAATTCTGATTGCTAGGGTACACATTTCAGCTGTCAATGGAAATGTAAAAGGCTGCGTATATTTTGGAAAATCTTAGTTATTTTGTGTGTGATTATTGGCTATTATTGAGAATCAGTAAAATTAAGGCTCGTTTTTGCTTTTGCCTGTTTCTTTCCCTATGCCTTGAACTTAAATGAGCACAATTTTAATTTCAACTAGTTTTGAGAGCTCCATAACCACACATGGCCTCCATAGTGGACTGCACAATTCTAGAAAATCAATGTCTTCTGTAGAATCATGTAGAATAATCGTTCCCAATGAAATTTACTGATGTGGCCATTGTTTTGAATGTATGTATGCTTCATATTCACTCCGCCATGAGATATTGGGTCACTTTTCCGTTTATCTATTTTAAATGCTATTTTTTAAAAAAACTTAATTTAAAAGCTACAGGGAATATACAGTAATGTAAAAGACACAAATAAAAAAATTATAAAATAAAAAAACAACTTAATTTAAAAGCATATGTTATTATTCTCCCTTGACAAACAACAAAATGGAGATACAAGAGATGAATAACTTGTCTAAATTTATACAGTGAGGAATTACCTACCACTTACAAGCTTGCATCCTTCCCTCTACTGCAGAGTTAAGCAAATGTTTTTCTGAAGGGCCAGATAGTAAATACAGTCATGCCCAGCTAATTCACAGGAATAGGTCTAAGAACTGTGTCCTGTGGGTGCCTGGGTGGGAGGTATGATGTGATAACATACATCTGAAGAGGTGTAAGCCTACAGCTGTGAATCATATATGGTGTTGTATACCAGTGTAACTTCAATTAAAAAAATAACACAATTTAAATAAATAAAGTTTCAAACAAAGAAATGAGTCCTTAGGCAACTTTATGATTGAACAAATGTCACAGAGGGTAACTATACAACTTAGATGGAAAAGCGTACTGCATACCTTGGTTCTGTCTAGGGACGGGCATTGTCTGTCCGTGTTGACTGAAACATCCTTACGTATTTCAGTGTTTGTGAGTCATACCTTCTGTCAAGACTACTCGGCTTTAGATACAATGTGGAAGAAGTCCTAGATGGTGTGTAAAGTGATGGGCAAGGCTGTAGTCTAATAAAACCTTGTTTACAAAAGCAGGCAGCAGAGTGGAATCCACCCCTGAGCCCTAGTTTGCTGACCCCGATCTACTGCCTCTTGCTACATTACTTAAATCTAACACTTCTCAGGACCTTGGGGGAAAGAATGAGTCTGGATTTGCCTTATGCAGATACAAGGAAAAGGAAATGAAGGAAATAAAGAAACTCACCAAAGCCTGTTTAAAAAATACATATTTTTTCACCTCATTCTTGAAGGATGGGGTGTCTTCCTATACCCAGACCCCAGCAGAAGGTGTTAGGATCTTCTGACCTCACTCTGTGGTCTGTACATTGAGGGATCTGTTTGTGCCCATTTCTCACTCGCATCCAAGTTAGCATTCTAGTCCCTCAATTATCCAGGGTGAGGGTCTATATAAACAATATCCAAGATTCCCTTACAGAACCAGAAAATGAGGAACAGAAGGTGGTTTTCTGAGAGCTAAACTGTAAATCAACACATATGAGTTGAGGAAAGAGCTATAAATTCACCTTAAATACCCAAGATGGTTTGTAGGCCCTAACACTAGAATATAAACTGACTTTTGTTTTGCATATATATATATATATATGTATATGTATATGTAATATGTGTATGTATATGATATACATACTTACAGTAAAGTCTCTCCTTTTTGCCTCTCTATACATACATACATACATATACATACACACACATGTGTCTCCCTATACACAAACACACCTACATATAAATATAGACACAGAGAGAATACCTACCTCTCAAAAGAAAGATTGCTCAGCAATAGCAAGAGAGAAGAGAGTGACAGGGCAATATTGGAACTTCTCATTTAAATGTCATCTAAGGCACAGGCTGCTCTTTCAATCATCACAAAAACTTCATTCATCTGGCAGGTACATCCCTGCTGTGGGGATGCACACAGCAGGCCCTGGCAATAAACCTCCAATCATACAACCAACTGCACTTTATTCTCATTCCAAGCCACCTTATGATCATGATTTGCTTTCCCATGAAGGTTTTCTGCACACAAAGAATGCATAAATCCAGCTTTGGCAGCAGTCCCATCTCCCCAGTGTTGCTTCTTCTTATAAACCAATAAACTGGGATCTACTGTACAAGTGGGTCTCTGAGAGCCCTGTTTGTGATCTTGGGTCAAGAGGGACCTAGCTTCTTCATCTGCAAAGATGAAGGGGGGGGACCCACGGGATAGGAAGTTTACCAGAGTCAATCAAAGACCTTTAGTGTCCATTTGGTATTTCTCGGAGGACAGCTCCCTGGGTTTTGCACACTTTCTTTGGCCAGAAAGCAACTTTACAGGAAAAGAGAAACAAACAAACAAACAAATCACTTCCTTTTCAAGTCGTTTTTCTCTCCTCTGTTCCTTGAAGATGGCAGCAAAGCCCTTTGCGAGAATACTGCAAAAAAATTGGTCCATCTGCCCCTGGTGGAAGACATCACTTGTTTACAATCTTTTCTCCTTTCTTGAACTTCCTCAGGAAGAAATTTTAGCTCCCGTCCTTGGCACTGGGGAGCTTATTTATTCTTGTGGTATGAACTTCCGTTCCCTGAAGGACTTTCTTACTCAGGTAAGTCCTGGCTTATCTGAGATCTGCAGTGAGGGCAAATGTGGACGTCATGAAAAATGAGGAAAGAGAAAGGCTAGAATGGCTGGGAAAGAAGAAATGGATTTGGTGCCCACCCTCTGTGAGCCAGGAACTCACAATCAGTTTTAAAAGCCATTGGCCTCATAGGTTTTTTTTTTTTTTTTTTTTTTGCTTTATTTTCTAAAATACAACCCCACTTACAAAAGCCTTTCATTTTGCCAAGATTATTTGGACGTCACTATGTACAAGTAATAGCTAAACACGCCTCACACAAACCCACCATCAAACTCAAATATGGGAGAGGGTATCAACCAGCATCATATCCTTTAGAGAACGTTGGAAATAAACCGCATTGTTCTCCAACATTGGAAATATGTTGATATGTGGTTCAAGAAGGAGTAGACAGAAAATAAAAATCAATGTAGAGTTTGATGGGTCATAAGGATCAAGACTGAAAATCAGAAGTTAAAATTAGAAGACACTTGTGTCAAGTTAAATATTGGACACGGAATGAATTTCGTATGTATGAGTCTCTGTACATAGTGATGAATGCATGAGATTTTTTAGGATGTAATCCTGCGATGATTAAAGGGAATTATTGAATTAGAATTAAATATCTCATTTAAAAAAAATCATGGCCTGGTTAGAAAAACAATTGAGGCTGTGTACTTAATAAAGAATATAATTGCAAATGAGTGGTGGGGAGAAAATGTGGTACATATTTGAAGGAGTTTCTACAGCTGACATAATAAAAACTTTCAGTTGGGAAAAAGGGATATATTGAGCCTAGACACATGGGAGCACCATTGTATGGTACCATCTAGTCATCTTTTTCCAACTTTATGCTCACAGCTCTGCAAGCTTGAAATCATTTACATTGATCGCTCTTGCTTAGTTGTGCTGTGTGAAGAAAAGACATGCTGTGTAAAGATGATGCAATTACTTGTCTGATAATTTGGAAGGCTGGCAGCCATCGCTCAGTTTTCCTGCTTCTTACCACACCAAAATAGTGTAATCCACCTGGAGATGTTACTGTAAGAAATCAAGAGGGATCAGAAAGTGTTGTGAAGTCCAGGACAAGGAGTAAAGTTCTAAATAAGGTTCAAAGATTTCCCTGGAAAATAGTTTTACAGTATAAGATCATCCAGTCAGAATATTCATGATTTGATTTCTATCAGAATAATGTGATATTTCTGGATTTAGATAGCTTAGATATAAAATAAGCACAACGATTTTTTAAGGACATCTCAGAATATTATGTGTGACCTATGGCATAGTAAAAAAATAAATTAGTTTTAAAGGCATATGTATTCTAGGAGAGTTTTATCTAACATAAATGTATCATGCAAATTAATTGAAGAATGTGTTAAACGTAAATCATCATCTGCACCCATGAAAACATCGGGATTGACTTGAAAATGGAAAAAATAATATATGTCTAAATATTTAATAGTATTTTTTACTTATCAATTCTCATACAGACAGAGAATTTGCTTTGCACTCACTTCCTTTAAAAATTACATATACATAAAAATGATAAATTACTTTCTTAAAAGGAGTTTTTATTTCCCAGGAAATCTTTGTTGATCTTGAGAGAGGGCTATGGCAGGGTTCCTTATCAACTGGATTTCATGTAACAGCAGCACAGAAACTGAAGAATGGAACCGTGTCGCAGCATTGATGAAAAGATTCGTCATCAGCTTCTCCTTGCTCTACTTTTCTTTTTCAGGTTTCTCTTTCAGCCTCTCCATCTGAGCCATTTCCTGCTCAGTAATAAATGACATTTGTCCCATGAAATTTATGAGCTTTTCACGGTATAAAATAGTGTCGGATAGAGTCATTCTTCACCTATCCATTACAGCTCTCACCATCACACATCTAGCTCAATAGAGCGCCCCATCACCACAGACCATTCACTTCTGGAAATTATTCTTCAATTATTATAATAAATGATTTTTTTAAATTACACCATGATTTTATTTTTTAAAATAAAGATATAACGAGTATATAATAATCCTATCATATGCTCGTGCTTAGACACCTGCATCAAGGATCTTGTTCTTAACTTCAAGAAAAAATAGTAGATAAAATTTCTATATTCAGTAGGATACAAGAGATAATTTTTCTATAAAATAAGAATAATTTCACATGCATCAATAACCAATATAAAACCGTAATTAAAAAAGTTTTATGGGAAACAGTAAAGATATAATGCTACCAAACTTTGATTAAATGATATAGTAAATTTGAGAAATAATAAAAACTTTAATTAATTACTAAAGCATATTGAATGAAAATTAAAATACTGGAGGAGTTGGCAGATAAATTGGATATATAATGAAGATTCAACTAACTAGTGGATGTTTCTGCAGAAAAAAAGCAAGTCAATCAAATAAATAGAAGTGTGGTAAGAGAAAGTTTATACAAACTAAGAACATCTTAACTTTTAAGAACAAATAGCAACTACCTTTCAGACAAAACTGACAAGCAGACTTCTTACCAAGATACATGATTGTCAAATTTTCAAAATATAATAAAGGACTGGAAAGTGGCCTTTGGATCAAGCAACCAGGAAGAGTACAACTTCCTAAAAGAGCAGTCTTTTCTCATGACCAGCATTCCATTACCACTGCCTTAGTCCTCATTGTGGCTTCCTATTCCACCTATTCTATTGAAACTTCTCCTACCAGGAAAAATTGGGGTTTCTGATGACTAAAACAAAAAGACACATATCAATTCTCAGTTGATTGATTGATCTTCCAGCAACATTTGACATCATAGACTACACTTTTGAGAAATAGTACTTTTAAGGACTTTTAAGGAAGTTTAAAGACTACCAAACTTTTCAGGTTCCCCTCTCACCTATTCTAAGTATTTTACTCATTCTCCTTTTCTGGGTCCATCTTTTATCATTCTTTTTTTTTTTTTTAAAGAATTTTTATTTATTTATGTATACAAGCTGGGGTACAGGCCAGAGGCGTGGGGCGGCGAGAAGGTTCACCAGAGACAGAGTGGGGAGCAGAACAGGCAGATCAGAAGTACACTGCTGAGGGGAGCAGCGGGCGAGGCAGGAGAGGTCTGCCGCACCATGTGGGATTCTCCCTGGCAGGGCGTCGAACCGGCATCGCCTGTGGCCGACAGCTCCACAGCACAGCGCCCAACCGCTGCGCCACCGGGGAGACCCTCTTTTATCATTCTTAACATTAAGCAATTTTCCAGACTCTGCTATTCTTCTTGACTCCATCTATACAACTTGTGTGTGGATCCCATTTTCTTCCTGAGCTTACATTACCAGGATATGCCATATACTCCCAAATCTGTATCTCCAATTAAGTCCTTTCCCATAGGCTCCTGTCCATATTGCCAATTAAATCCGTCCCCATAAGCTCCAGATCCCCTAGATTTTATTGACTGGATATTGCTTCCTTTTCTAAACTTCTTATTCCTGTGCCATTGTTTCCTATCTCAATAAATGGCTCAAGCCAGAAATCTCATAATTATTTTCATCTCTTTCTTTCTCTCTCTTTCTCCCTCCCTTCCTCCCTCCATCCTTCTTTCCTAGTCCTGCTGACTCAACATGTTAAGTAATTTTCCCACCTGCATATCGTTCTCTTAGTCCATGCTATCTTTCAACTAAAGCTCCTATAATAATTTCAAATCTGGATTCCTAGCAACCAGTCTTGAGTTCCACATCTAAATCTTTTCACCAATGGGCAACCAGAAAGATCTTTCTGAAACAGAAGGATGACTGTGTAACCTAACCAAATCCATCACCTATAGTCATATAGAAGTTTTTATTTTGACTCTTCTTTTAAAATTACATCTCAAATAGTCTTCTAAAGCTCTTATTCCTGAATACTTTAGGCATGATTCTCCCATTTGCTTGATTACCATAAAACCTAAAGCAACCAGTGACCAAAGAATTAGGTATACTTGAGCAAAAAATTTAGAATACTGAGCTAGCAAAGGATACAAAATGGAATCACAGCAAAAGAGGGAGGAGGTCCAATAGACTAAGATGACTATCATGGGTGTGCTGGTGGTGGGTAAGGTGTATTAATATATATCTGAAGAGCTCTGAATCTATACTCCTAAATCATATACAGTGTTGTAAACCAATGTCACATCAATTAAAAAATAATACAATTTTTTAAAATATTCAACTAATCCAAAAAACAGCAGAAAAAAGAACACAAGAATAAAAGAAAACAAATGGCAAGATTATAGATTTAAACATAATAATATAAATTATCACATTAAATGTAAATTGCCTAGATATTCTAATTAAAAGGCACAGATTACATAAGTGGATTAAAAAAATCAAGATTCAACTGTTGGTTGTATAAGAAAAGCACTTCAAATATTAAGATACACACAGGTAAGATGAAAAAGAACACTAACCAGAAGAAATCTGGGGTAAATATATTAAAATCTACAAAGTAGACGTCAAAGAATCATTTCATAATGATAAAGATGTCAATTCATGAAGTGTACATGACAATGTTATGTACCTAATAACTAATCTTCAAAATTCATAAACAGAACAAACTTTGTTCATTATTATTATTATTTATTTACATTGTTATTTTTGTACCATAGTTGATTTCTACACTTTGGTGTAATCCCCAGAAATCTCCCATCACCACATCACCCATGAACCATCATCATAGTCTCTTGTGCTCTTTCCAACCCTATTTTGACCCATCTCCCTCCCCCTCCCCTGCTGAATGCTCAGATCTATAGTTTACTTCATTCTTTCACACTTTTGCTCTCTCTTTTCCTTTTTTTTTTTTTTTTGGACTCTTTGTTCAGGTTCCCTATATTCCTCCTATAAGTGAAACCATCTGGTATTTTTCTTTTTTCCTTCTGACTTATTTCACTGAACATAATCCCTTCTAGTTCCATCCATGTTGCTGTGAATGGCACGAATTTATCTTTTTTGATTGTTGAATAATATTCCCTTGTGTATATATACCACATCTTCTTGATTCAGCCATCTATTTTGGGCATTTATGTTGTTTTTCTGTCTTAGCTATTGTAAATAACACTGCAATAAACACAGGCACAAAGTGTCCATTTGAATTAATGGTTTTGTATCCTTTAGGTAGATTCCTAAGAGTGAAATTGCTGGGTCATATGGTAGCTCCATTTTTAACAGTTTGAAAGTCTTCCACACAGCTTTCCATAGTGGTTGCACCAGTTTTCATTCCCACCAGAAGTGTAAGAGGGTTCCTTTTTCTGCACATCTTCACAAGCATTTGTTGATGCCATTTTTTTAATATGGGCCATTCCCACCAGCGTGAGGTGGTATCCCATCGTGGTTTTGATTTGCATTTCCCTGACTGTAAGTGTTGTTGAGCATTTTTTCATATAACTGTCAGCCATTTGCCTTGCCTCTTTGGAGAAGTTTTTTAGCTCTTCTGCACACTTTTTGACTGGGTTGTTTGCTTTGTTTTTGTTAAGTTGTGTAAGTTCTTTGCAGATCTTTGGTATCAGTCCCTTATGAGTTGAGTGGAATGCAAATATTTTCCCCCAATCTGTGGGTTGTCTCTTTGTTTTGGTTATTGTTTCTTTTGCTATGCAGAAGCTTTTTAGTTTGATGTAATCCAAGCTGTTTACCTTTTCCTTCATTTTCTTTGCTTTGAACAGAACAAAACTTAAAGGAAAAATGGACAAAACAACAACTGAGTTCATTTCAAAACCTGTCTGATTAATACATAGAACAAAGAGAAAATCAGTAATTCATAGAAGATTTGAACAATATAAGTCAACTTGATCTAATTGACATTTACAGAACACTCTGACAAAAACAGCGAAATGTCATATTCTTTAGAAGTGCAGATGGAACATTTATCAAAATAGATAATGTTCTGAATCATGAAATAAGGACAGGCTCACTCAATTAAAAATATCCATGTGATACAAAATACGGTTTCTGACCACAAAGTAATTAAATTAGAAATCAATAAAAGATTTTTTGAAAATCTCTCAACTATGTGAAAACTAGATAAGGCACTTGAAAAGTAATCCATGGATCAAAGAAGAAATGAGGGAAATTATAAAGTGTTTTGAACTGAATGGAAATTAAAATTCAACATTATCAAAATTGGTAGGAAGTAGGAGGAGGAACTTCAACTCTAACCTTAAAACATACACAAAAATCGGGCCTCAGGTCTAAATAGGAAATCAAAACTGTAAAACATCCAAAGAAGTTTTTCAAAGAAATTATGGGAGAAAATCTTTGTGATTATGGCCATAATAAAATTTCTTCACATGACACAAAAAGTATAGTCTAGGGAAGAAATTTTAAAAATAGACTATCAAAATTTAAAAATGTCACTCCTCAGATGACACTTAAGAAAAAAGATGAGACAAGGACTAGGAGAAAATATCTGCAAAACATATATCCAGTAAAGAACTTATATTCAGAATATTTCAAGAACTCTCAAAATTGAATAATTCATTCATTCATTCATTCATTTATATATATTTTACATCAATGTTCATTTTTGTACAATGTATGCTTTCTCCTCTCAGGTGTAGTCTCCGTAAAATTCCCACCACCAATTCACCTATGCAGCATCACATGTCCCTTGTTAAAAGAGCCTAATTTTTAAAAATAAGCAAAGAATTTTAAAAAACACTTCACCAAAGAAGATATATAAGTGGCAAAATAAACACATGGAAAGATCCTTAAAACAACTGGTCATTAAGTGAAATGAAAATTAAAACCACAATGAAATATTGCTTTACTATTAGAATGGCATAAAAGAAAAAATCCTCAGTGCAGGAGAGTTTATGGAGCCAGCTGATCTCTACCCATAGGCGGTAGGAATAAAAAATGCTACAGCCACTTTGGAAAACAGTTTGACAGTGTCTTAGAAAGTTACACATACAATTACCATATAATCCAACAGTTCCAATCCTAATCCAGCAGTTCCAATCCCAAGAAAAATGAAACATGTCCCTTGGAAACAGGTCCATGAATGTTTATAGCAACCTATTCATAATTGCCCAAAGCAGGAAACAACCCCAATGTCCATCAACTGATGAACAAATTGTGGTATATTCTCATAATGAAACACTACATGGGTATAAGAAAGGAACTACTGGGGCCTCCCTGGTGGTGCAGTGGTTAAGCGCTGTGCTGTGGAGCTGTCCGCAGTGGCAACATGAGTTTAAAGTCCAGCGGGGGAGATTCCCACATGGTGTGGCAGACCTCTCCTGCCTCGCAGCTGCTCCCCTCAGCAGTGCATTTCCATAGATCTGCCTGTTCTGTTCCCCACTGTCTCTGGTGAACCCTCTCGCCACCCCACACCTGTACCCCAGCTTGCATGCAAAAATAAATAAATCTTTAAAAAAAAAAAGAAAGAAAGCGACTACTTAGTACATGCAACATTATCAACAAACCTCAAGTACATTTTGCTGAGTGGAACAAAACCCAGACACAAAGGTTACATATTGTATGATTTCATTTATATGACACAGACGGAGGACTTCTCAACAACAAAAGTCAGAAGATAAGGATATGATATCTTTAAAGATTTATTAAAAAAAAACATGGCATCTGGAAAGATTTATCAACCTGAATATCCACCTAAAGCAAGAGGGAAAGGACATAATTTTTGATAAACAGAGACAGAAAGAATTTAGCACTGATCCTAATGAAGAAATTACTTAAGGTTGTATCACTTTAAGAAATAGGAAACTGGGGCCTTCCTGGTGGCACAGCGGTTGAGCGCTGAGCTGTGGAGCTCGCAATGACAGCTCGACACCCGGCCAGGGAGAGTCCCACATGGTGCGGCAGACCTCTCCTGCCTCGCCCGCTGCTCCCCTCAGCAGTGTATTTCTGATCTGCCTGTTCTGCTCCCCACTCTGTCTCTGATGAACCCTCTCGCCGCTTCCGCCTCTGGCCTGTACCCCAGCTTGTATGTATAAATAAATAAATCTTTAAAAAAAAAAGAAATAGGAAACTGAACTCAGAAGGAAGTGGAATGATACAAGAAACTATACTAAGCAGAGAAACAGGTAAACATATGGATATGTTTAGAGTAATAAAAATAATAACACCAAATGTTGAGGTCATGAAGACAAAATGGTAGCATAATACAATAAGAAGGAATTATTTATACACTTAGCGAGTGGGAGAGACTTCAAGAACATGAAGCTGTTTGAAAAGTCAAGCTCAAAAGGTCACTACTGTGTGATTCCATTTACATGACATTCTTGAAAAGATAGTCGTTGAGATGGAGAACACACTAGTGTTTGCCGGGAGTTTGGAGCCTGAGGGAGAGTAAAGTGGGGGTAAGACTGAAGGAATAGCACAGGGAGAATTTTAGGGGGTCGATCAGTTCTGTATCTTCACTTTGGTTGTGGTCACACAACTCTACATGTATGTTAAAATGACATAAACAGATGTTGCACCAATGACGACTTCCTGGTTGTGATATTACACTACAGTTACACAAGATGTAACATGTAATATAAACTAGGTGGAAGGTACCTCTCTGTACTATCTTTGTAACTTCCTACGAGTCCATAATTATTTCAAAATTAAACATTTCAAAAACTAAGATGGTACCTCTAAATAGTAAAAATATGGAAGAAGCAGAATAAAAAAAACAAAGTGGAATTAGACGTTTAATGCCTTCCTATATTTGGAAAGAGGACATAGATTCAAGTTCATTAACTTGAAATCTTAAGTCAAAATATCATTACAAATTTAAGAAAGGCACTAAAAGAATCCAAAAAGAATGTATAGTTTCTAACCCACAGGAGTAAGGTGATGATGATAAGAAAAACTTCTTTAAATAAATAGAAATTATGAAAAGAAAAAGAAGCCTAACGTGACTTGCTAAAACATATTTAACCAATCATAACGTTACCATCAAGATTTTTAAGTAGTCCGATCAAAACAAGAATTACAACATCCATAAAACAGCTCAGTGAAAACTATGTGTGGCATATGAAGGAAAGTACAAATATTTATTGAATAAGTTATGTTTATAATTATCTAGCCTTGACAGATAAGGAAAGGAGAGCAAGTTTCAAATTTGTTCACGAACAACATGTCCCTGATAAGAAAGCAAAAGTAACCACACAGTGCTAGTCTGCAAGCACTAACTACAAGAATGCTGTAGTTTCTAATGTGTCACACTGTGACTCACTGAGTAAAATAAAGGATATGAGTCAATAAGTGTGCCTCATAAGTGGATGCCAGGAGAAAACAATCCACACATGTTAATCCCCGTTTCTGATGTAATGAATATGGGGAGAACTGATGAGGTGATGGTTCCTATTTCTCATGTAGACGGTCTTGCAGCTCTAACACAGTCTGAGGCCTGATCCATGTAGGAAGGTGAGATGTTCAACTCGTATCTTTCTCTGCAACAAGACTGTGGGTGGCACCCAGAGTTCAGACTCATCCATGTCAGGAAGGCTGGCAGTTACATCTCACCCCAGGAAGAATATACTTACAGAAATGGTCTTGCCTTAGGATCCAGAGAAATGGTGGATGCTACTTTCGCCTCTTTCTCCACCACATACAACAATGGGGTTCATCCTTTCAAGGCTGATGAGGCCCTATCTGGGTGGATTTGGGATGACCTGAATCCTTCTTCTCAACCCAGATCTGAAACGCTTTGGTTATTTAAGACTCTACCTGGAACACTAGATGTGCGCGCAACTACAAATGCCCACTAGTAAAATGTGCAATCAAATTAACAAAACAAAGTAAGTTACGTTCCTGAGTAAAGAGCTACCAGTTTTCCAGACCAATGCCTAAGCATGGTTTAATACGGTTCCAATCCCAATCTCAATGGATGAGTTTTGAACTTGACAAGATGTGATAATAGCTGGCATTATTTAGAGCTAACTCTGTGCCAGGTACAATCTGTGTGCTGTGTTTTTAACTCTATTAATTATCACCAGAGTCCCATGAAGAAGATACTACTATTTTTTCATAGAAGATCTATTATTCTCATAGAGGATACCACTATTATTCTCAAATGAGGAAGCTGAGACATATGGAGAGATTAAGCAGACTGTACAGGATTTTAGGTATCAACTCAGGGCTTAAATTCAAGAAGTACAGCTCCAGAGATCATGCTCTAAACACTTCTGCAACTTGCCTTTTCAAATGAAACTGGAAGAATAAATAGATAAGGCTATCAAAGAATAACACCAGTGGAGGCAGAATAGCCCTAACAGCTATCTGAAGGTGCAATAAACAGTGCGATACTACATGAGAACAGATAAAGGGACTCGGTAGAACAAAGTAATCATTGAGAAACAAAATCTACAATGCATATTAATTTAATTATAAGTGTATCCAAAGTCAGAGTTTTTAATAATTTAGCATAGCAGGCTAACAATTGCAAGGTTTTAATAAAGGTTCACTTCAAATTAAGAATTTCTCCTTTCGCCATATGCAAACAGAAATCCCATAAGAAAAAAGAGTTAACAAAAACAAAATTATATCATAAAAAAATAGAACAAATATTATTAAATATTGATTAACCTCTTAGGGGAGGAAAATGTCCTATGTGATAAATTATAAAAGGAAACCACAAGTGACTTGATAACATAAAATGTAAATTTTCTATTAATCAAATAAAAAGAGAAAGTTCAGGGGCAAAGGCAAATAAAAAATTATAGCAAAGATAATTCAATACCGTAAAAAATGCAACTACACTATTTTGTCAACTAGCTTAAAAGCTAAAGGATTTGTTGATAGCTTTAAAATAGAATTTCCAGAAATCAAAAAGCAAAACACTAAAACTCCAGAAGAAAAAATGATATAAACAAAAAACTATTGAAGAGGCACAAAAGCCACTAAATTCATTTTTAATTCAATATAATAGACAAAACAATAGGTCATTTTACATTTTCCTCAGTTGGCAAAGGTTTCTTTTTAAATAATGGTAATAAAACTATAATATAAATATAAGCTCATCAAATGTTCTTTTTTAAGTTTTACTGATTTGCCACTGGTTTATATAACTGTATAATTTGGGGAGTACAATGTCACCTCTCCATATGCCACACTCACCCTCTACCACCTGTCCTACCCTCTACCACCAACTCCTTTCACTCCCAGGGGTAAACAGTATATTTTTCACACAGTCTAAGAATTATTCTTGTTCTGCTAATTTGCTCTCTTTGGTCATTTAGCCTCTGCAAATGACCATCGAGTAACTGTTTTGCATTTTCTTACTTATTTTATTCAGCAATGGTTGCCTTTAGGGACAAAATGGATGTCTTGAGGTGATTATGCTAAGTGAAGTAAGTCAAAAGTTCTTTAAGTCAACTTAGTATAGTGAAATGTAAGCTAGTTATACTCTGTGACTTAGAGTAAATAAATTACTTAGTGGATTATAAACATATTAAGAAAATTTTAATTTATTTGTAAATTTCTTAATAATACAGACCCCATTTTTTTTTTTAAAGAGAAAAATTACATCACTTCAATCAAGTGCATTGTAAACTGTGGGAAGATGGCATAACCTAAGAGTTAGGAATTTGGGTTCTAGAGTCATCTGCATTTAAATGCCAGCTCAGCCATTTACAAGCTGTATAACCTTAAACAAGTTGCTTCACCTCTCTGTGCCTTAGTTTCTTTATCTATGAAGGAGGAATAATAATAATAACAAGCACTTTATATAATGTTACAAATATTAAATGAGTCCATATATTTCAAGTACATAGAATACAGCCTGCCATATAAAAGAATGATTACATAGTGTCTGTTATAACAATAATGATGGTGTCCAGAAGTAGGAGAATGATAATGATTGATGTTGCCACATGATGGCACCACATCAGCAGAAAACAAATATACCAACCACTCTTTGTCATTATATTGCTATATAAAGCTATCTGCAAATTGCTACTAAACACCATGTCTTCTACAGATGATTTGGAAGATATTTATTGTTTTACTATAGCTTAAAGTATAAATAGTATAGTATAAATGGTAGTTTATAGTAAAAGTTTATTTAAATTTTAAACTATTTTAAAATCTAAACTATAAATATTTGTATGTTTATATGTTTGCTAAGTACTAATACAATTGTTATTGCTAAAATGGTACCCCAATACCAGTAACTTTAAAACGGAAGTTAGAGAGCAGAATAAGAAGGGTTTTTTTAAAGCATCATGATACACTATGCTCTTTGAAAGAAATATTACAATAATGCTTGAAAGCAAATAATCATCAAGGCAAAAGCACACTGTAGTCAGTTGAAAATTCATGCACACCAAAAATACCCTCGCATATTCCTTCCAATGGGAAAATCAGTCTTGAAACCACAAAGTCTTCAGCAGTATTTCCCTCATAAAATGCAACCATCAGGTAGACAGGACCTCTGAACACAACAATCACAACGACTCTTTATGTACTGACATCAAAATACATAAAACAAATGCTATTAAATTTTCAGGGAACAACTGATAAAAAAAAGACAAACACACTTGTTTCTTTCATAAAATAGGCAAACAAATATACACATATATACACACCAAAAGATGTACTAATTATCTTCTTGTCTATAAAAAATCAAATTCTTTTTTCAAAAACAGAATTTGTACAGGCCATGTGCTCTTATTATTCTATCACCAGCAATTTTTAATTGTTTACAAATAAGCTCTTGAGTCAGGTTGAAAATAAAAATCTATATATTGAGACAAATTAGAAAATTGCCCCAACAACAATAAAGAGCGAATTTCATAAAATGTAGGCAAAGCTGTATTCAGAGGACTATTCATAGTCTTAAATGTTTTTATTATGAAACAAGAAATGATAAAATAAATATTCAACACAGATGCTAAAACCTACGGAAAAGGAAGTAAATAACTACAAAAAAGGAGAAATTAATACACTAGAAAATATAATAGAAGTGATGTATCTGGGAACTTGTTCTTTGAAATGACCAATTTAGCAGAGGATAAACTTTAGCAAGTTTAATAAGACAAAGAGAGATGAGTGAGAGAAAAGACAAATAGACACCTTTAATCAATGAAAAGTGAAAATTCTCAGAAATCACACTAATAAAGCCACAAAAATTCAAAGACCATTTTTTAAAATCTGACAAAGTAGCATATTGAGAGCCAAAGCTAAAACAAAATAAGTTTAAGAATATGAACATGGTTCCATATTAATAGAACTAACTAGGAAAAACTTTGTTCATTTCAATGAAAGTAGAAAACAGTTTATAAAAATAAAGCATCCATCCCTGATTATTAAAACAAAAATCTCCCAACAACATAGGAATTGAAATACACTTCTATAATTTAGAAAAGAAAGTGAATGTCAAAAGGTAAGCCAGCCAGTAATAGCATCCTTATCATTAAAAATACACTAAAGGCTTTCTCATTAAAAGAGGCAACAAGACAAGGATGTCCATAATCACTTCTGATATTTAAGATTATGAAAGAAGCTATGTACACCACTGCAATAATACAAGAAAATGATACAATGAAGCATCTACTGGAAGATAACAAATTTATCTTTATTGGCATACAAGTGTGCATCTCAGAAACAAGCAAACAAGAGTCAGCGGTAAAACTATCAAAATTAATAAGAGTTTTACAAAGTGTCTAATCACACTGGTTACTCAAAAGTAAATGTCTTGGTTCAGTTTCAGTTTGAGATGATGAAAGTGTTCTGGAAATGGTTAGTGTTGGTAGGACAACAATGTGAATGTATTTAATTCCACTAAACTGTTCACTTAAAAATGCTTAAGATGGGGGCCTCCATGCAGCCACTGCAGCACGAGTTCAATCCCCACCCAGGGAGATTCCCACATGGCACAGCAGACCTCTCCTGCCTCACCCACTGTTCCCCTCAGCAGTGTATTTCAGTCAATCTGCCCATTCTGCTCCCACTCTGTCTCTGGTGAATCCTCTCATGCCCCCACACCTCAGGCCTACGCTCCAGTTCTTGTATGCATAAATAAATAAATCTTTAAAAAATGCTTAAGATGATAAATTTTGTGATATATGCATTTTAATCACTTGACACACTTGGGTTGTCCAGAATAAAACTGGCACTGTACTAGTGCTCAATAATTATTTTTCAAATGAGTAGCAGTGAAATGTTAGTGGGGAGAAAAAATCATCCATTCACAATAGAGACAAAAAAGGAAAAAGAGATGGGGAAGGTAGAGAGGTAGGAAGGGAAAAGAGGAAAGCAAGGATGGGCAGGGAAGGTAAGGAGGAAAGAAGAGAGGAAACAAGGGAGGAAGAAAAGGAAGGAGGGAGATAGATGCATGACTCATATGAAGTTAAAAGTGAATATTAAAGACAACCGAATTGGGGGGTGGGGAAGAAAGAGAAAAAGCCTATCATGTTCCTGGATGAAAACATTCAATAATGCAAAGATCTAAAAATTCTCAAACTAATCTTTAAATGTAATTCAATTCTAGTCAAAATATCAGCAGAATTTCCCTTTCAGAATATGACACAATAATTGTGAGATTTATCTGCAATAATAACTGAATGAGAATAGCCAAGAAGATTTTGAAAATTAGTAATGAAGAAGGAGGCGCCATTCCTGAAATGCATAGTATTACATTACTTCTAGCTCCTTTCAGAAAACTAGAAGTTTGTCTGCTTCCAGCTCACTCACAATTGTCCAGAGAAAGAAAGGAACATTGCTGCAAGCTGCTAAAAGATGCTTTGACCTAGTAAAGAGGAACCTTCAGTAGGATGTACTTTCCATTACTTAATATTCTGTATTTTTATTTTAAATAGAACACCACAGCTGTGCTGTATAAATTAAACAAATTAGCTGAAAGTGTGTTAACAGAATGCAATATTGTGTTATTCAGTAATTTGGGCTCAGAGTTTTAAAGATCCTCAAGTATTATATTGTACAAACCATGAAAAAATTTCTTTTCAAAAAAATAAGTAAATTCTCTATTGGTCATTGAACAAAACATAAATCAAGAACAATTTTTAAGAGGGTGATAGTAATGGTATCAAACAGAAATAAACCAAGAGAATATTAATAACAGAATAGAAAATTTATAAACAGTATATAGATATGTACTGTACGGATAGATCGACAAATACATTAGTCTACAGTAAGTGTAATGTATTAAGTCAATAAGATAAATTATGGACATTTGCCATTGAAGTTACTGACTGATCATTTGTAGGATAAAATGAAGCTAGTCCTCTAAATCACAGCCATACGCTTAAGTGATTTCAAAACGAATTAGAGTTTAATTCCTGCATATTAACAATTAACAAATATTTACCAACTACAAATTCATGAGCTAGACTGATGTAAGGCAGCAAGGACAGAGCAGTGAACAAGAGCCTCGCCACACTACACTCATGGGCTGACAGTCTGGCTATTGTCTAACAGTATGTGCCCATTACATCAGTGGAACTGGAAAAGAGTCTCAGTTAAGTATCAGGGGTCTAGACAGCTACTCCAGAATTAGGTAATGTTTTACTTCTCACCTCCTATTTCTTTTATCTTCTGAACACAGTCACTGGGTGATAACCCTTTGGCTTTCCACCTTGCTGTTGGTGATAGTAAGCTTCAGGTTGATCTCTGCTTACTTTTTAACAACGGTGGGTAAGGAGGTAATTAAGCACTTGGATGTTTAAAACCCAGTTTTTTCAGTTTATGGATGAATGCTGAAAACAGAGAGTCAGAGGAAGATGGAAGGAATCTCCCAAAATAAAGGGTAAGGGTGGCAATACGAAGGTAATTCATCCTGGTAACGTACCATTTTCTCCATCGGGATTAGAATCAGTGAGGGACAGAGAAGAAAAATTCAGCTTAAAAATAAATATACACACAAGTTCCCTCCCTGTCTCCCTCCCCCACTCCCTCTCTCACTTCCTGGCGCTCTCTTCCCCTCTGGGCTTGGACTGGGTTATCTGTCTAGTACGGTGTGAGGTGTGGCATGTGGCCAATAAAACTGCTCTGATTCTGCCTTCCAATTGTTCCTACCTTAATTGACAGGGCAACCATAAAGCAGACATCAAAGGTTGAATTGCAAAACCGGTTATTTAATTACCTTTGTGATGATGCCAGAAAAGTCTAGGGTCAGAGATTCACTGAACAAGGACCCTGACCTAACCTCAGGGGTCAGATGAGGTCTCCTTGAAGATATTCCAGAAGTCAGAAGGAGGAACAGGAATTAACCAGACAAAGAGTGGCTGGAGCAGGGGAGGGTGAGCATGTGCGGAGACTGTACGGCTCGAAGGGCCCTGTGGCTCAAGGAAATGGAGGCTGGAGCTCAGAGGATGCGGGGGAGGATGGAGTAGATGAAGAGGCAGCAGTTGAGCTTTCAGGCTCAAGCTTAAAGGAGTCTAGAATAGAGATGAAATCTGAAAACCAACAGCTGCTAAGTGGTCACTAAAGTCACAGAGGTGGATGAGGTGTCATAGAGATGGAAGGAGATGATAAAGACCAGATTTGAGTATTGAAGAGTTCCAACATTTCAATATTGGGTTAGAGAAGGTGCACATTCAAAGAAGACTTAAGAGAAGGAATGCACTATTCTCCCTTAATTTGGGAGAAATATGTTCCAAAACCCCCAGTAGATGCCTGAAACCACTGACAGTACCCTACCCTATATAGACTATGCTTTTTCCTATACTTACATCCCTATGATAATGTTTCATCAACATAACCATAATACAACAATTGTAACAATACACTGTAATAAAAGTTACGTGAATGTGGTCTCTTCTTCTGAAGATATGTCAGTATAGGTACTTTTGGACCATGGCTGACCAGGCATAACTAAACCCAAGAAAAGCAAAACTTCAGATAAGGGGGGATTATTGGATCCAGAAAGGGCAAACCAACCAACAAACAAAAAACAAATACCACACCAGCAGAGTATGGAGTTGCAGAAGCCAAAACGGAAGCAAGGAAGACGCTGGTGCTCTGTGCTCCAGACAGGCTGAAAAGATGAAGGCTGAACAGTGAAAACAGTAAATTAATACAACTACTGTTTTTAAATGAGACAAAATAGTTTCCAACCTTTGGATTGTGCATTTGCCTGCTAGGGTAGCCATAACAACTAGGACCAAAACAACAGACATTTATTTTCTCACAGACCTAGAGGCTGGAAGTCCAAGATCAAGATGAGGATAGATGTGGTATCTGCTGGGACATTGTTCTTTCCTGGCAGAGAGCCATCTTCACTTTGAATCATCACAAGGTAGAGAGTACAGAAAGAGATCATCTCTCCCCTCTCCCGTCTCCCTACTTAAAAGTGCACTAATCCTATTCCTGAGGACTCCATTCCTGTGACCTTCCAAATGTCCCACCTCCAAATGCCATCACCTTGGATATTTAGGCTTTTGCATATGAATGAGGGCCATTCAATCTGTAGGACATGCCTAGTTAATTTCAACACATCCACTTCCATTTTGCTTCTGCAAACATCATGCTGTTTCACATTTAAATTTTTATCTGTAAAATTTATAGTGTTTTCGAACACTTGAAAAAATAATATTTTTCCAAATTAAGAATAATAAGTATGTCCAGAATAAAACACAGGCTCAGCTACCCAGGAAGTTCTTAAGAAAACTGCTTTTCTTGACCATAACCTCATTTTAATTCAAATTCTGGCATGGGGGAAGGGGGAGAACTGATTTGTTAATCTCTTTTCAAAATTCAACTTAAATTATGCTCAAAATGTCCTATTCTCATCAATTCTGAAGAAAAAATGCAAATGACTAATAAATATGAAAAAATGTTCAACACTCAACTAATCAAAGAAATGCAAATTGAAACAAAAAGGTAATGTTTTCACCTATCAAGTTTGCTAATGCTTTTTAAATGTAATACTGGATGTTGACAGAAGTGAGAGACGACTCATACAACAGTGCCCGTGGTAGCACAAACTGAAAATTATTTTGACAAAATTGAACAAGATATTTCAAAATAGTCATACCCTTTGCCTCATAAATTCTACAGGAATCAGCTGTAGAAAATAATGTGATCAAAGATTTAAGTAACCCAAAATTCAAAGCAGTGGCATAATTTAAAAAAAACTCTCAAAAATTCTATAACTGATAATTGTGTCATCATTTTCAAGCCACGAACAGCAGAGTCTTAGACTCAAACATAAAGGGAGCCAGTGGAGCCAGAAAAGTAGTCAAGTTGTTGAGACTCTGAATTCTCTATTTCGAAATCAAACAGTTCTGTTTTTATCTATTTTACATATTGAGTTTCAACCACAATTCATTATTATTTTGGTAATTGTTGGTCTTTCCTGACTAGAACATAAAATCCATGAAGAACCTATCTATAAATGATATGCAACCAGATTCTCAAAACTGTATACAGTCATTAAAAATGATCAAATGACATTAGTAACACATGAAAATGTTGACAATGGGATATTAAGTGTCCCAGAAAAAAGTTCAAAAACAAAAGTTTAGTGCCAAGTTTTGATGAGAATGAAGCTTGAAGTGTCTTCTGACACCACTAATGAGAATGTAAATTGTGATAAGTGTGATGGTTACAGAGTGGTCACCTCGCCTAAAGTTGCAGGTATACGAGATGTCTGAAAAGAAGCTCCACTCCTAGAGTTGACCCAGTGTTCACTGAAAGACCTATGCACTAAAAGCTCTATGAAAAATGTTCCCAGCATTATTTGAAATAGACCCAAATTGGAAACAATCCAAACATCCATCAAAAGTAGAGTGGATAAATGAACTATGGGAGAGTCAGACAACGGGGGAAAATCCTCAGTGCAAATGAATAAATTAGTTCTACACACAAAAGGGACTATTCTCACAAACATAATGCTGAGAAAGAAACTGGACCCAAAAGGGTATATTCCATATGCTTCTCATTATAAATAGAAGCCTAATATTAGTAAGATCGATTTAGAATAGACAGGACAGCCTTGAATTTTGGAAAACAAGTTTGTAAGGGGCTTAGGAGGGGCTGCAGAGGGTTAAGCAATATTTCATCACATGACCATTTTCACTTAGGGTAATTCACTGGTTTGTGTACTTTTCACCTATGTATGCCTTACATATCATACTTTGTTTTAAAATTATTGATAAATGAATGGCTATCATAATCTTAACTTGGTTGAAGAAAGTGTAAGAGTGCATATGTGAGTGCTTTAAAAAAAGCAACTGATCAAAGTATATAAAAATATTGAGAAAATGAATTGTAACTGCTTTTAATTTTCTTCCTTTATACAAAGTTCAAAATTCTCTAGCATGTTCAAAATATTACAAACCCCCATGAATGACAACTTTAAGGCAGATATCTAGAACTCTCACCCCTAAGTTTCAAGAAATAAGCATAAAGAAGAAAAATTAGCAAAGAATGCATAAGGAGCACTGAAAATCTAACTGATGTTTTGAACTTAGAGGATAGAGACAGGAAGTGAGGAGCCAGGTAGAACGTGAGAATACCCCACCTGGAGGCCCTACCCTCCATGAAGTCCCAAGATAGTGGAATGGATAGACCCCTGCTATCTTTCCTCTGACATGGCAGTAGAAAGGGAAATGCTCTCAGAAGCATGCAGGCAATAGTTACCCAAAGGCCAAAGGCTACAGGGACTTCACAGCGAGGTGGTCTGTGCTCCCCTGAAGAAGATAGACAAATCAAAGTTCTGGGCACCCTTCATTCATTCATTCATCCACACATTTATTAAGCATATATCATGCCAGCACATGCCAGGTGCTGAAAAACCCACAAGTAGCAGATTAGTGCCAAAATAAAGACTTTTGCAAAAGTAGAAAGAGCAGACTCAGCTCCTGCCTACTGCTGTGTGGAATGCCAGAGACCTTCCCTACCTGACTCTACCAAGTAGCAAAATGACTGAATAAAGAATGCAAGTCACCAATCTCCAGAGTAAAAGTTCCTCAGTCAAGAATAAAATTCAAACCTGCCCAGATAAACCAAGAGAATTCCAATTCACAATTCTAGGGGAGAAAACAGCCAGGCCAGTCAAAGGTATGTAGCAAAATAAAACTTAAAATTAAAAATGGAGACCCTTGTAAAAATTTTATATAATGTTCAAAATTCTCTGACATGTTCAAAATATAACAAACCCCCAAGAATGACAGCAGGAAGGCAGATATCCAAAACTTATATCTCTAAGTTTGAAAGAAATAAGCAGCCTCTCCCCTAATTTTTTATTGAAGAAACTCTGTAACATAAAATAAAACAGAGAAGGTAATCTCATTTTATGATTATGGATCTGAATTCCAGGGGGCGGAGGTGAGGGAATTCACAAATAGAATTTAGCAACAGTATAATGTATTCCAAAGATAAAAGTATAGCTCAATATTAGCATATTTAGGAATATAATAAATAATAACAGTAAGTCAAAGCAAGCTCATGATCATTTCATCAATGTCAAGAATGACTTCAAAAGATTTAGACTTTTTTTGTTTGCTTTTTGTGTTTTTTGTTTTATTTTTTGTTTTTTATCCTTCTATTAATTTTTTAATTTTTTTACAATGTTGTCCATATTTTTACCCCTCAGGTGTAGTCCCTGTAAAGATCCCACCACTACATCATCTGCGAATCATCACCACGGTCTCTTGTATTCCCATCCCTGTTTTGATCCCCATTCCTCCCCCTCCCCTGCTTTAAGACTCAGAGACGCAGATCTATAGTTGCCTACAAATTTTGTAAAAGATTTAAAGACTTAACTTGTTTTTTTTAATTTTTTTATTGTTATTTATATCTTTTACATTTTGTATTCCCCTTGAGTAACCCACCACCAATTCACCCATGACCCATCACCATGGTGCCTTGTGCCCTTTTCTATCCCATTTTGAGCCCTTATCCTCTCCCTCGCTCTCTGGGTGTCCCTCTCATATTTGGTTCCCCTATATCCCTGTCATAAGTGAAACCATTCAATATTTTTCTTTCTTCCTGGGTTACTTTGCTGAGCATGATTCCTTCTAGTTCCATCCATGTCACTGCAAATTGCATGCGTTTATCACTTTTGAATGCTGAATAGTATTCCATTGTGTATATGTCCCACATCTTCTTGATCCAGTCATCTATTTTTAGGCATCTGGGCTGTTTCCATACCTTAGCTGTTGTAAACAGTGCTGCAATGAATATATGGGTGCATGTATCCTTTTGGATTATTGGTTTTTTGGGGGTAGATTCCCAGGAGTGGTATTGCTAGGTCATATGGAAGCTCCATTTTTAGCAGTTTGAGGAATCGCCATACAGCTTTCCATAGTGGATGGACTAGTTTGCAATCCCACCAGCACTGTAGAAGAGTTCCTTTTTCACCACATCCTCGCCAGCATTTGCTGTTGTCTGTATTTTTAATGTTCACCATTCTCACTGGTGTGAAGTGGTATCTCAACGTGCTTTTGACCTGCATTTCCCTGATTATGAGTATGATGAACTTTTCAAGTACCTGTTGGCCTGTTGGCCTGTCTTTTTGGTGCTTCTGCCCATTTTTTGACTGGATTGTTGATTTTGTTTTTGTTGAGTTGTATGAGCTCCTTGTAGATTTTTGTTATCAGACTTTTATCGGTTGTATTGTGTGCAAAGATCTTCTCCCAATTAGTAGGGTGTCTGTTAGTTTTGGTTAATGTCTCTTTTGCTGTACAGAAGCTTCTTATTTTGATGTAATCCCAGCTGTTTATTTTGTCGTTCACTTCCTTCACTTTGGGGGGTGTGTCTTTAAAAATTTTGCTGAGATGTATGTCATGTAGAGTTTTGCCTATATTTTCTTCTATAAATTTTATGGTTTCTGGTCTTACATCCAGGTCTTTTATCCATTTTGAGTTGGCTTTTGTGCATGGTGTGAGTTAGTAGTCCAGCTTCTTTTTTTTTTTTTTGCATGTAGCAGTCCAGTTTTCCCAGCACCATTTATATATATACAG